>DF240787.1:101505-187158 GCA_000507305.1 Breviolum minutum Mf 1.05b.01
TTTTTTACTTTTACAAGAGTTCTGGAATATTGGTTTTATTGGTTTTATTGTTTTTTTTTTTGGTTTTTTTTGGTTTTCTCGAGGTTTTTTTTGATTTTTGCATTTTTTTTACTTTTACAAGAGTTCTGGAATATTGGTTTTATTGGTTTTATTGTTTTTTTTGGTTTTCTCGAGGTTTTTTTTGATTTTTGCATTTTTTACATTTGCAAGACTTCTATAATATTGTTTCTTTTGAGGACCAATAACGCATATTTTTATATATGTATATATGATACCCCCTTTGCCCATGAAAAAGGTAGACTTTTTTTTGGGGGGGGGTACCATTTATTTTTTCATATAATAATTGGCTTTTACTCTCCAGACTTTATGCTGCAGTGGCCTGACGCTGTCCTCTCTTGGTCAGCTTCGTGTCATGTTTGAGCCTTGGGAAAAAGACGCCACTGGAACTGTTTGCTTCGCACTGTGTCCGAAATCAAACCTTTTCTGACTTCACATTGTTTTCAATCATACAATCCCATTCAAGGAACAAGAACTTGTCGTTGACATTGTGCTGTGCCTGAGTCGACGAGCCATATCAAACAAAGAATGGTGAAACAAAGCACAAACTTGCTGCTCCTATGGGTTTTGGTTGTCCTACCCCTGCTAGTTGATAAGTGACTCTTCAAATTTTATCTGATACATCATCCTTCTCAATTGTGCTAATTTGGCACCTTTTCCGCCATCAAAACAACAAACTTCAAGTCATCCCAAGGCCTCACCATGACGAATGACATGCACCAACTTGGCCTCTCGAAGATGCAATGAGGAAGTTGGTTGCAATGACATCCCTATGGTGAAGGGAAACAAAAACAAGGTAAACCAACCAAATCCCTCCATTTTTTGATATCCCTTCCAACCAGCTAATTGAAGTTACAGAATTGATTGCAGTATCTATATTGCACATTCATCTGAAACTGGAAACATAGCAGCTGAACTGCTTTGAGGCGTGAAATGTGTCCTCCAAGGCTACCAAAAGGGGAGAAGGCACTGGAACTTGATTTCAGATTTGTATAATTTTGTATGATATGTGTTCCGTCCTATACTATTCTTTTCATCGATTCAGCAACATAGAAAGCCTTAAATCATGACTTTCAGTTGCTTTTGCTCGCAAAAAAAAACATCTCCAAAGTGATCTCAGTCAATTCCCTTTCCCACTCAGAACCCACCTTGGGAGCCTTGCGCTTACACGGCTTGAGTACCAAACGCGCCATGGCTGCAAGCGTACAAAAAAATCCGATGTGTTGAAAGTTCTTGAAGAAAATACATGAATCATCATTGAATCATTCACCATCCTTAACAGCAGTCAAAATGTTGAGATTTTGCACGAAAATTCTCTGTGTTTGGTGGCCACATGTCCTTGATGTTCAGCAAATCACCAGGATACTCTAATGATTCAAGTTTCAATCGCGAGTAAATACGCGCACACCGAACATGCGAAGACAAGTGAAACGACCTAAACATTCCAAATTCAACACACACACTTGAAACAACAAATCACACAAGCAAACTCTTCTCCTTTCACAGAAAAATAGACATCTTGTCTCCACACAAATTTAAATTTCAAGATGATTTCAGTCTCCTTCATTCCAAAACGAAAACATGAGTGCATGGTTGGGCAACACCATAGAACAACCACCTTACACCATTCTACACCCTGCCCCCTCCTTTGAGACCACGTGGGCAGTCCTGTGATAGCTCCACACCTTGTAAGCTAGGCTCTTCCCTCTCCTTAAAACCGTTTCAAACCACGGTGGATTTGGTGGTCAAGCTGTAGACTATGAGTTCAGATTGGGTGTGTTGATTTAGAGGAATTCACTTTGAATATTGACAATGATACTATACATATTTAAGATGCACATGTTCTGCAATGCTAGCTATTATGTTAATGTATCTGGCCGAATGATATATGTATATATATATATATCAACTCACAATTGAAAAAAACCTGTATTTCCAGGCGTATTTCACCTCTTTCAACCTTTGGGTTTGACAAACATCTGACTTCTACTTCATCGGGAAGTCCAGCATGGAACCTGACCTGAAACCGCACAGCATTTCAGGGTCCCCAGGCCACTCGTGCCACACTCTTTGAGCCGAGTTTGGGTAAAGAGTCGGAGGTCATTGTCCTCTCGTTTTTCGGGAGGAACAGCGGCGAACCAACAAGGAGGTCGTCAAAGACCATCGATGAGATTTTTCCGACCACACCCACCCCAACAAGAGAAAATATATAGGGAAATATAGTATATATTTCAGATAGAAGGCATAAAAGGGCGGATTGGGTGGAGTGTACTACTTGTACATTGTCTATGAGTCCTGATTCCTTAGTTGGAAACCCACTGCTGACCGTCTCAGAATGTCTCAGACGTATCATGGCCATGGCTATCACAACTCAACAAGGCAGCGACATGCTACGTTCACTGCAGTCCTCCTTGAATCTTTCTCGGACATGGCGTGTGCAAAGGCTGACGGAGGCTCACCACATTTTTTTGGATCGGAGGCTCCTTTTTTCAAACCACATAACATGAAGTTTCATCAATACAAAACCTGAGAAAGCATACCAAAGAAAGAAATGCCATGTTCATTCAAGACATCTGGTTTGCAATGCCAAAAACAAATTCAAGCTTACCTTCTATTTGCATATCAGGTCAGAAAAAGGAATTCCTATGCTTTCAGTCCAATGTGTTTTTGCATTTGCCCTCAGGTGAGGCTAACAATTACGGTTCGACCAATCAATTGCACCATGATGAAGAGTTGTACTCATGACATCGCTAACGGCTGTTTCCTGCCGAAATCAAGGTTAACTGAGAATCCTCTACGTCCACACTCAACAAAAATCAATTCAAAGAAAACATAGTGTTTGGATGCTTACTGAACCTGCAGAATTTGATTAAATATTTTTGCAAAAATGGCTTTCTTGCCTGTTGAGAAACCATGCAACAGCAATCATTTTCACCTTGCACATCATTAACAAGCTGCAACTGTTAACATCCCTGCGTCGGTTTTCAAAACGACATAGGGAACGGGATGTGCTAATCAGCATAACCCGGGAACGGTACAGCCATGCTCGGGGCAACCGCGCACTGGCTATACCAGAACTTGAACTGGCGCAGTGAAATCTCAGTGGGAGCTGATGATTTGTGCCTCAACATGATGCTTGGACAGCATCAAATATCAACTCAAGCTGTATGAGAAATGCAATTGGCAATTGATTTTCAACTCACTTCTAGATCAATATTTGCTCAGCATCTTCTGTTCTGACTCACTACTGTCCCCTTTATCTTATGTTTCTACAAGAAAAACTTCTGCTCTCAGTTGATCATCTTCCGCGATGACTTGGGGCTCGGGGTGATGTCACATCCACCATACATAGCAGTTGTTCATCTACTAATCTACTACAGGTCAGCTTGTCGCCAGTCAGTACTCCTACTTGTCAAAGGTCTCTGGCAGGTATTGCAAAACGAACTCCGACCTGATTAACAAAAACTTATAATATCATATATACCTAGAACTCCAAACAACCATTTAGAAACGATTGTTTGGTGAAACACCCATTTTTCTATGTAACAGTTTGGAATCATCCATTTGGGGTTCCAGGTACATAAATAAATATATGTATATATATATATACGTACAACATCTAATATCTTTTACATACTTTCACTACAGTACCTAACAGTCTATCAATTCTTGGGTCAGGCCAAGATGCGTTTCGCAGATCCTCTGCCAGCTGGGCCAGTTCCCTTCCAAGGTCCTCCAAAAAAAACAACGGGCGTTTCCCGTGTTTGTTTACTCTCTTGAGGAGTTGCCGGCAACTTGAAGTCAAAGGATGTCATATTGCAAGTCAACAAACTCAAGAAATACCTTGTGTGTGTATTATAAAATCATATATACATATGTCATGATGCTAAAGGATTGTGTCTTACCAAGACACAAAAGGTATAAACATATTTAAACCATTTTAAACCTATACCTATATATTTGAAACAACACACAAAAAACACGCGATATATCTACACAAGGATCCCTATCCTTTCATACTGCTGATGGTTCAGAAATCCGGCGATCACCACCTGGGATGGTGCTACACCCTGCAAATAATGGGATATTTACATATTTATTTACCACACCAACCGGTTAGCCGGATTTCTTCCATCAACAGTATCCCTAACATCAAGATCACATCAACTGTTCCAACCAACGACCCCCCATCTGACCTCTTGGACCTCCTTACGGCTCTTTGGCGTGGCCTTAGGGGGCCAAACCAATGGCTTTAAGACACACTTGTTGATAGCTTGATAAGTTCATTTTTCACTTAGGATACAATCAACATTCAAAGTCAGAAGTTCTTAATATTTAAAGTCCATGAGAGGAATCACATCGATGTACGACTTTGTGATCAAACCACTTAACACCTATATACACGTATTGTATCTAATGAATATAATGATATATAATCTATATGATAATGTATACCAGATTGTATACACATTGACACAAATTGAGACAGTGAATTTATGTTCTGACTTTGAAATGTTTTAAAAAGTTCATGTTAACGATGGTGCATCAAACAATTGAAAGATCTGACTTACAAAACCATTCACCAAGTGTTGGAAAACATCCTGGGCAAACCCCCAACTGACACCGGAGAGTCGAGAGTCCTGGCTTGACGCATGATGAGGTATCACCCATCACCACTTGTTGTTTTGTTACATTAATATACATTATATAATACATCGGTACCCTCCAGGCAAAGAGTTCATATCCCAACTGGGGACAAGGAAAATCATTGACTCAAAAGTGTTAGTTTCAGGGCAGATTGAACCACCTTGGACCTTTACAATAGTAAACCCAGAAGGCCGAAACTTAAAGCCTGTCCTCTCTGGTTTCTCTGGTCCGCTGGATTTTCCATTTGGAGGTTCCAAACGCTTCCCTGAGGCCGACCTGAGAATTGCGAAGCACCCAACCTTCAAATTGGATCTGCGTAAGATGCAAAGTGGCATATCCAAATTCACCCTCCAAAAAAATATTGCAAGGGGACATTAACCCACCAAGATCAACTCATAATCTGCATCAATGGAAACATCACCATCGAAGCATTAACCTTCAAACACAGCCATATATATGCAACTATTCCCATACATGGAGCATCGAGCTAAAATTGAATCTTCCACTCCACTGAAAACCACCGGAACTCTGAATGTCTTGATCTGGAAACCGAGGAAGTGACGAGATGAGATGTCTGTATGGACTCTTTTTGGTCGGAGGATCAACCTTGGATGGCCAAACTGTATGAAGGACGAGCTGAATTCAGCAGGTTCTGCAATGCACAGAATCACTCCAATTTGACGTGGGATGTTAGGTCGATCTAAACATGCCGATACGTTCACCACCATCATTGCTGTACTCAAAACTGGGCAGAGGCGACTTCTTCTGCACCCTCCGTGACGGAGTGGTGATGTGCAACAGGTGATTCTGTCCTTTGTTTCGGTGGGTCAGTATAAGACAGTATAACAATGTATAACATGGGGCTTGGTTTCAATGAGACTCTCCAGTCCTGCCATCCCAACTGTGTCTTGGCAAAGCTGGCAAAGCCTGCAAAAAGAGGCGACAAAACATGAACTGAACCTGTCAAATTGCAAATGGCCAAGCGTGGCTTTGAGCCAAAGAGAGCGTGCCCCTATCTGGTTTAACTAGCAATAAATGAAAAATAAACCTGCAACATGAATCGGATACTTATAGTTCAAGAAGTCCTAACATAACAAGAAAAGGTGCACCAGTTCCTTGCTAAGACGATCTTCGCAGTCCGTAGTAGCCTCACACAACTCTTCGACGTCAAAATATTCCAACAACGAACCACGCAAACAACAAGCAAAACAACAAACACCATTCATATCACGATTTTTTTCGCACTTGCATCCATTTGCCATATCAGTGACTTCTATTTTCCGGTCAGAAAAGTCCAGGGAATTCCGCTGATATACTCCAAGTTTCCAACGCTGCGAGTGAGACCTTAGAAGCTGCTGCTAAAAATGTTTCCAAGTTGTCCGAATAAAAAGGAAATGATCCCTACAAGGTGGCCCCCTCCTAGTTATAAATCGAACTAAAACCCCTATAAATGGCCTTACAATAAATGGGTGATTAGGGTTATAACCCCTAAAGGTGGAGCTATAATCCTGCTTATAACTGGTAGGGGCCCACCTTGTAGGTCATCAATCCCAAAAAGTGCCCAGCATGGTGTATCATCCAGAAGTCGCTCCTGTGTACCAGCCCCGAAACAAGAAACCGAGAGGTATCATGAGTGTCATGCTTCAAACTTCATCACCAAAATCGGTCCTGCCAAAGACCCACAGCTCTCTGCACCATGTCACGGAAAAAAACAATCCGCCTCAGTTCAAGGTCTACGAGTACGACAGGTCTCTGTATAATTTTGTCAAGAGATCAGCTTTTTGCACCTTGTTCAAATTCTTCCATCCCAAATCAGAATCAAATCTGCAAAGCACACCAAATTTTCAGGCCACCTTGTCCACTCACTGTACAGTTGGGACGATTTGCTGATAAAAAGCAGCCCAAACAACAACGACAAAACACGCATCTGGCAGTCATAATTAAAAGCTGCATGGGGACCTCACAGGCCACCCTCGCCTTGTACCATCAATGTGTGCCAGGTCAACGCATAGTCAGGACCCAACTGAAGGCATTCCACCCAAACAACATTAGTTTTAAATACCTAGAACCCAACTGACCCCCCTTTTTGGGAGGTTGACCGGCACAATTTTATGGGTAAAATTAATTCCACAATATGGGTCGGCACGGGGTTCCAGGTAATTAATGTCTGAAAATATCTTGCCTCATTCATGAACCGACCTAAAAAATTAATCATTTTAAGTGGATGCCTTTGACTTCGAAGCTCAGTGTGCGTCGCTGCACAAGGTATGTACACACGATTCGGCTTGTTGGTTTTGGAACATTTCGAAATCTGGCCAAAAGGTTTACCACCTTCTGTCTGCTGCATTTTTGTTGGCCTGTTGGTTTTCAGCATTGCATTTGGATGTCGTATTTTTCAATTCATTTCTAGGTCGCTGTTGAGCCACCCAATGGACAAAAATGCTTGTTGGAAATTTGAATGGAACGTAACTATCTCAATTCAAAACTGAAGAATTTGGGGCACTTTTCTAATGTAAGATACCTTTTGAACCTTTTGACGTAATTTCTACCGTTCTTCCCAAAATAATCTCACAACATCTCACAACCAGAAACCTGTTGGCCAATCTTTGGAAAGTCTTTTTCCTGCAGAATCTCTTAACCTTCCATGAATTGCTCCAGCTCTGCTGAGAAGGCTCGTTGAGCATGATCCAATTGCGCTTGTTTCTGCTGAAGGGCCTGATTCAGAAATCATGCAACCATGTGAAAGGCAAAAACTGTGTTCAAAAAAATAGTTTGAGAAGAAATATCATGTACAAATAATACAGAATGATATGTTTGCATTTCGTAATAAAGTAATGATGCGTATACCAATACAATCCAACATATACAACTAGACTGAATCTATAACACAAACAATTATCTCAGCACGTCATGAAAGTCGTTCAACTAAACTGGTCAGCATCATTCAGCATCCTTGTGACAAGTTGCCCTCTCTGCTCCCATAAGATTGGTCAACAACTCCCTCAGTCGTGGATGTGGCGTCACATCTTCTAATGCATCCTGATGAAGATTCGCTGGGCTCATACCGGCTATGGCAGCAACTTCTTGCGAGTTGCTTCACAATTCAAAATGGAGGGCTGCCACTTTGGGACCGCCAAAGTGATTATCTTTACCCTTGGTAGATCCATGTTGGGTATCCAGGGAATATTGATCCACGATGATCCACGGCTATTTGGTCAGAGTAACGAACATCTCAAACACTTTTGCCTGCAATGTTTCATCATTTGTCCATTTGTCAATGTACCCCGCAAGATGTCCTCTGGGAACCACAGGTGAATGGATGGATGCCCATGTCGTCCTGACAAATGCTTTCTTGTACAGCACCTTCAAAGGGTGATGTTCTGATGAAATAACATGGTACATCTTGGGATGGTTGTGTACCTGATGTCAATGATATCAACTTCTGTTACCTGATATCAAGGAACAATAGCAACGATGATAATGATATATACACAATTATACACATATGCTAAGCTTGTAATGACATATACTAGCAACATAATGGAGATAAAGACTGCCAGGGCTATACCCTAAAATATCCTGCATACAATTACTGCATGTATGCACTTGCAAATTCTTGTAAACATATCGAGTTGCTGGTGTAAAGGTGAGAACTGCATATTCAATGCTGCAGCTCGGATCAAAACCAGATTGAACTCAAGCAATGTTTGGGGATCATATGCCCAGATACGTCCAAATTAATGAACGTGACTGGCATGTTTTCAATCGCAAGTGGGGTAGACAAGTAAACGGTTATTACTGCATACATCAAGAAATAAAGCCAGCTTGTGCCTTATGAAACAGATATATCACATGTATTGTATATTTCATCGCCAGCAATAATTGAATTGATATCAATGTTTTGTCACAAAATATTGGTTCAAAAATCAATACATGCCATTCCATCTTTTTGATTTTGCTCCTTAGAAACTCCCATATCCAGAAAAATCCGCACGGATCCAAATAACAGGATCAATGAAACACCAACAAAAAAATCTTTGCGCATTGGCCAACATCGAAGAAACCGTTTTTATTTTTCTGTTGCCAACAGTTGCTGTTTCTGAAAACAGCTAACTCCATCGGATAAAAATAGGAGCTGTGTCGCCAACTCTTCAACTCAAAAACATGCTGCATTGTTATGGCTGCTGGGCACAAAAAACACGTTGGATAGAAAAGAAAGATGAGGCACACTGGATGGAATTATTTAAGCACCTTTTATGTCATCTCATCAGTATCTTTGCACATCTAGCCACTAAAACCTACAAATGTCCCTCGGATTTAGAGTAAAACTTGTGTAGACGAAAACATCTGTTTGGCTTCTGTGACCTGAACGAGGTGGCAAGTTGATCCCCGAAAATCAAGCCTCTCCATGACATTCCCACAAACCTAGAACCTTCCAACAGATCATACAGAATCATACACAACCCCTTTGTTTCCCATCAATTCACACAAGTCCCTGCAGTGTTCGAACTTTTTGGTGCACAAACACGAGGTCACAGAATGGTGTCCTCTAGCAAGCTGCGAAACTGCCCGATTTTTTGGTCTCTAATTAAACTGTAGATGACACCAAGAACCAATCCCACAATAGCATATACAATCTGCACCACGTTCCACACTTCACGTATGACCCAGAGAAATTCAAAAAACCAATCCAGGTTCTTTTCATATTCCGTGGAATTCATCATCATCTTAAATAACAACAAGAGTATTCCTGCAATAATCGATGGAGCAATACCTGGACCCATCAAAGTCAGAACAGTCACGGAAGCTTTGTACATCACACGATGTTGCAACCTGGAAAAGAGCAATGGTCCTGAAAGTCGCATTCTGATCTCTTTCACATCTTTCCAACATGGAAAAATGGCATCCCTACGAATAAAACCTTCAGGATCATCTTCCAACGTTTCAGAAACATCTGGTCTTTCTCGCGAAATTTCCACTGAGCTCAGGGAGGCCAACACAATCAGCGCACAAGAAAAAAGAGATGCGAAGAAGTAGAAACCCAACTTCAACGCCACAGTGTCCCATGTCGCATGTCTGTTCCTTTTGAACTCTGTCCAACCGTCAGTTTCAATCCGACAACACATGATGCACCACCAAATAAAATCAGACGTTACGAAGGAAGTGATAGGACAAAGAAAGAAAAAAATCAGGATTGCTCGACGTCTGAGACTGGCATTGTCAAGGCCAACATTTGTCAAATCCTTCAAAGTATCGTCAAGCTTTGCATAGGAATGTCCACGCTCTCGAATATATTCGTTAATTTTCTGCTTGTCTGATTCCTCTGTAGCTTCAGCGTCCGCCGTTCTCACATTTTTAATAGCAAGTTGGATATCATACATCACCTTTCCGCTGAGTCCGCCCTCACTGATGACACCTTTTTCATTGATCAAAACCATAGGCAGTTGTTTCTCATGTCTCAAAACACATTTGACATAGAAAAGTTCAAAAGCACACCAAATTCGAGTATAAATCACACACTTGGGATCAATGATGCATACCACACTCTCAATCTCACTTCGTAAAGCTGTGGCAAAAGCCGAGCTTTCTAAGTTTCCACTTTTACCCAAGGCGTGTTCCAGTTTGTATTGATTGTTGGCAAAAGCGCAAATCCAAAATGTCCAGTTCTTTGCCTGGTTCCTATTCCAAAAAGCTTCCAAGATCAAGATCACAAAAATGGTCATTGTAATGCTGGCGTTACAAGATACAAGCCAAAGCGTGGTTCCTGGATGAGTTAGACAAACACGACCCTCTTTCACATGTTCCACTAGGCTGTGACCAGCAGGACTGAATTTCAAAAAAAGGATATTTAACAACAGAGTTGCTATTGAGTGGACAACTGTCCACAGTCTCAAACGTTGTCTCGCAATGCATCTGTTTGTTGCATATCGATCAAGTGATTCCACCAAGTCTTTGAACTCTTCACCCCACCAATGTGACACGAAGGTTTGCACCTGACAACAAAGAAACAAACAAAAACAACAAGAAATGCTTTGCATTTGATAGTCTTGAGGTTTGATAATATATATATATATGGTGTGTATTAAATATATAAACATATTATATTGAAGCAATATCAATATATCATGTCTTCTCACATCACATCACGAGTCATCTTGTATCGTATCAATGTCTCATCACACCGTAGTGTACGTAATTTTGCATAATGTCTACATCATATATAGTTGTGTATGAATCATGTATCATCATGCAAAATTGTGTACCATCATGTATCCTCAGGTATCATCGTGTATCATTGTGCATCAGTGATCAGTATGTATCATGTAGATTAGGTCTTGTATGACAGTGACGTCCATTTCAGTTAGCATCGTATCGAACCCAGCATATCATATCACATTGTACCATCCTAAATCATGTTTGCCTGATTCCTTTTCTTTTTCTGTCATTGACCAATTATTCCGTTCCATGGGGACTTCATTCAAGACTTTTCCTGCAGGTTCCGGGTTTCAAGCAACTTGAAGAAACTACGTATATCAAATCATGATCCTTGATACATCTTGCGTGTTACACTGTTTCACCCTGCTGTCGCGTTGGATTTTTTTTGGACCAACCACACCTTACGTCCCTGTGCACGACCATCGCGGCCTTTCAGGAATTCCACATAGGAGATCTGTTGTGCTTGGCACTTGGGTTTTACCACATCATTCACCAATTCATAGAGATTTTTGGCCCGAATCTTTCCAGATTCAGCCCCACAGGAGGGACAGGGCGCATCTGGAGATTCATCGCTCTTCCGAGAAAACTTGCACTTCAAAGGATAATTTATACAAAACCATCGCTGCTCTCTCATATCGTTTTCATCACGTAACTCTTTCAACTCTTGTAGGGTGATTCCACGATATTGCTGTGACATCCGATGTAAGCTCTTTCGCCGTGTTTCTTCAACCCTTCGATCCACTGAATGGTGAGGCAATCGACCTAGTTCCATCTCAGCAAGAACCAAGGGATCTCCCATCGGATGGGACACAACGTCCATCCCACTTTGCCATGCACTCGGCAAAGGCATGGATCTGATGTGCAAAAACCCAAACTTGAAACTTGATGTTCAAAGGCAAACCGGCAATGTTGACATGATTGACAAAGGAGCGATGATTCATGCGAAGCTTGAAAGCTCCTCTTCATGTTCTGCGAAAACATGTGTGAATTAATGCTCAATCATCTACAAATGCAAAACAAGTACAAGTCAATCTTATTATGACAAAACAAAATATTAATGCAGAAAAATAAATACTGTAAGCTCCTCTGATATGAAAAGTTTGGCTGATGGCTTTTGAAAGCATGCAAACAACATCAAACAACGTTTCACAAAATCATCCCATCCCTCTCCTGCAAAGACCACGCGAGCACATCTGCCAGACGTTGCGCCTTGGAGGACATCACACACAGAAGCAGGTTTTGTGGCATGGCGTCCCAGTGTCATCCTTTCGAATAATCCTTCTTTCATCAGATTCATATCAATCCTATGACTGAAACTATGATCTCATAAACATGATCTAGCTCATAATGTGATATCTTGTCATACAAAAATCATCTATGATTCATGTGACATATGACATATGATAGTTTCCAAAATATTTCTAAATATCAAAACATTGATAAATTTAATTTTGATATCCTCACACGTCTATGCATGTTCCTTTCTGTTCCGACTTCGCTGCCCCAATTTTCCTCTGCGGAACGCACCTGTGACACGGAAGTGACGCCTGCGTCCATCCTCCAAATCATCGTCGATACGTTCTGGAGGAACAGGACCTAAGGGCTCGTCAGTATCAATAACAAACACAACATCAAGATCTGTCTTGGGGGGATAAGAAGTTGAGAAAGCATTGTTGTTATTATATAATGAAATAATTAAGGGATTGTCTGGTCAATTTGATTTTTATCTGCCGCTGCGAAAATGTGAATGGAAAAAAACTTGCAAAAATCCGGGTTAACCGAAAGTCCTGTGCATTTCTGTGGGGCCGACACGGCGACATTCCTTACACTTGGCATCCCCAACACGTCTCTTCAATGACACCAACTTGGCCCAAAACTGCCTGGAAACAAAGCGAACGATGGATGTGGGAACCCGAAGCATTGCAGCATTGCGGATGCATTCATTTGTTGCTTAATTATTATAGTTATGGTAATCATTTTGTATATCTATTCTGAGGCAAAATTCATCTCCACGAAACAGTAGATAATTTTTTTCTGCGGCCTTTGTAGCATGAATCTCGGTCCACTTCAGGAAGGGATGACCCTGAAAGTGCCTTGGCTACAGGTCTACACCGAATGTCAAGATCGTCAAGCATTGTGAAGGCTCCAATACTGCATTTGCAAAAAGCATAAAAGATGCATAGAAAAACATGTCGTAAACAAAGATTTGAATAATATGTACGACTGAGGTCCAAGGGGACACTCCTGCCACTGTGGTTTCTTGGCGTTTCCGAGCGAGTACCCACAACCCATCGAAGTTCACCTTCCAAGTGCCAAGATTCTGCTCACCATGCCGAACAATTCTCACCACTCGGCTCTTCAGTGTTTCTCTGTTCCATTCTGTAGTTTTGCCAAACCTTCAAGATTGGGTTTGAAAAGGGGATGCCATTGAGACCGAATGTTGGATGATTTTGCATCTATTATTTTTTACATATTTCTGGTGGTTCTAGTGTTGAATTGTGCTTCCTTTCCACACGACCAATGGAGACTGCTCCTTGAAAGTGCCTTGGACCTCGGAACATGATGAACATGTGAACTCCAGTAATTGTAAAACATCAGTTTTTGATTCTTGGATTTTGATGTCACAGAAACAACGGCCTGCTATTTGTGTTGATCTCCACACACACCGTGTCAAGTTCATTCCTCAGATGCACCCAAGTCACCACAAGGGCACTGGCAACAGGAACACCAAGCTCAGCTTGAATCTTTGAAAATTAATCAACCATGATGAAAAGCCATGACCCCCCAGAACAGCTGGGTTCTAGGTGGGGAATGAGGCAAATTATGATAGAGCTACTCCTTTCTTCCTCAGGTGTAGTTCTCTACAAATAGTACCTGCTAGAACAAGCGAAGTCTAAAGGAGTTACAATCCCTCAAGTAAACCAACATGGCAATAGATTGTCACTGATTTCAGAAAACCGTCTAGGAAGTATCAGATTTTTGGCCATGTCAATTCAACCCAACAATTGCTGACCCTTTGCTAAGATTGAATCAGAATTCTCTTAACTGGCATAGGTGGGGAAATATACCCGACCCCATTACACTATGATGTGTACTGACTATGTCTATGCCCCTTACAAAACAACTACCCTCCACGAACTAACATGTCCCCTACCAAGGCACTTTTGAAGATGATTTTCCCAACTTCCCATGGTGGGATATGTTCATTTCCAGGAGGGTACTTGGAGGATCATCCCAGCGAGTAAGCGGTTAGGATCACCCCCATGTTAAGCCATTTGGAAGGGGTCCCACAACCCTACCTAAGGGACTTGCTAACCACGGGAACCCCATCCCAACCATAGTAAAACCCTAACCGTAGTAAAACCCATCCTAACCATAGTAAAACCCATCCAAACCATAGTAAAACCCATCCAAACCATAGTAAAACCCATCCAAACCATAGTAAAACCCATCCTAACCATGGTATTTCTTGTGTTTTTGACTGTTTTTAGTCGTCCCATTTCTCCAAAATCCAAGGTTCTTCGCCACTTCCACACGTCGTTGCAAGGTGCGTAGCGTGGAACGCAGGCGTGGAATCAACGTACTGAAATCAGACTGTAAGCTGGAGTACCTGGGTGGAAACTATTTTTGTTGGATGCTTTTGGGCATATTTTTGGATGTTGTTTTCTTAAATATACAGTAATCTAGGTGTAAATTGAAAGATAACATATCTTTTAAAACAAATGTATGTTGATCTGAGATCCCTTGTGGTGTTCACCAACCAAACAAATAGAGTTATGCGGTAAGCCGAACAGCTTGTTCTAGGAAATCAAGAACTTGAAAAAATGCACAAACAAAAATGCAAAGAAATACAATCAGAAAATGCAAAAAAAAAATCAACCACAAAATACAAGTGCAAAAAAAATGCAAACTAAAATGCAAAAAACATGCAGATTCTGGAACTGCGCATTTTTTGCTTTTTTGGAAAGCTGCAAAAACTCGAGGAACATGGAAACAACATGCAAACAAACAAATGCGAAAAAAGTGCAAACAAATGCAAATATACTGGAATTGTGTTTTTTAATTTTTGGGAGGGCCTTCGGTCTTCAAATAAAACTACAAAAACTCGAGGAAACAGGAAAATGCAAAAAAAAATGATGGGAAAAAAAAAACGAAAAAAGTGCAAAAAAAAATGCAACAAAATGCGAAATGCTGGAATTGAGTATTTTGTTGCATTTTTCGGTTGCATATTTTTCTGCATTTTCCTGGGCCAAGGTTTTTGGGGTTGCATTTTCTGGTTGCATTTTTTTGCGTTTTAATCAAGTTTGAAAATCTCTAGAACAAGCTGGATTTTACTTCATAAGAGGAAACAATGGGAAATCCCAGTTTTTGGGATAACGTCACGACTATGTACGATCTCTATTGCCTAGACATTGCTTCAATCCTTGCTGGAAGCACTTGTAGGAAACACATGAAAAATACATACGAGATGCATCAAACGTATCAGCCGATTCATCCCATCCTCCGTGATTAGAACATGACCAAGGTGCGCTTGTGCGTAACGAAGGGTGCTGTGAGTTTCAGCGCAATGCTCTGGGTTCACAGTGGCGATCCTGCCGGGATTTAAGGGACAGAATCAGAAGATTCTAAATGGCATTTGGAGATGGAAGAGATTAGTCATCTGACATGTTAGTCACTACAACGTATAATATATGCATTTGGGATTGTACATTATTCAAGTCTATATTCATCATATCAAGACATTGTGTCAAATCGAATGCCAAATCTCAGAAAACGGGAATTCCATGTAAGTTGCATCAGTGACATCAACTCCCCCAGGGGTGCTATACCTGCCCCTCCCACCATTCAGTCATGAAGGCCCGCGCTTGGTGTCCAGTAATGGCATCAGTCAGAAGCCACGTGAGGGCGGAATCTCGATGTGGGATATGATCCCCATGACCACCTCCAATCTGTGAGAATCAGGTGAACTATGGGCAAAACGTCCATGTTACGATCCCATGATACTGGTTGGATTCCCTATAAAATGGCCTGCTTTTATAGAGGTTCATACATAGCCATACAAGATAATGTGGGTATGTATATATACGTATGAATATATACTCATGTTCATGTACAAAAATGATCAAAAATATCTTTATGTTTGTACAATATGTAAAATGTGTTTACAAAACATATACTAGTACTTACTTGTTTTGTTAAAGTGTGTGAGCACTTTTGTTGAACCTGCCGACTTGAGGATGTCTCTGATTGCAACTGGGCTCCCAACGAGAAAGTGATGAGACAACACGTCCCAATGTGGAGAGGCTGAGATTGATATGAGCGCCTAAGGACATATCCAAAGAATGTCAAAGAGTTCTTGGCTGTGCAAGCATGTGGAAGTACTGTATGACTGTATGACTCCTGGAAATTCCAACATGATCCAACTTGAGTATTTAGTAAAAATGAGCAACTAAGACTGTCATGTTCAGATTATGTTGGACACGTCAATGTCAAACCGAGCACCTTAACATGCAGCTCTAGATTGACTGTATTGACCTGAAGCACCACCGGAAAGTGACAAGCCACCTGAAGATTCCAACCTTTAAACTCCATTTAGAACTTGCAGGGGCCCACCTTGTAGCAATCTTGCAGAAATTGGGTATTGATTGCATTCACCGAGTGTCCCTCTCGCAGCTGCTCGCTGCTGGTGGCATATTGGCCCGACCTAGCAGCTTGAAACATGCGAGAAGTGAGAAGCAGGATAGAACTTTAAGAGATGAAACATGACATGATATCATATTTCATAGGATCCATGTATGGTAAATCGACCTACACTTGGCTGAATCTTGTGGCACATGTTGGCAAATATACCATACATGGATTCTATGGGTACTGACATACTACCTACTACCAACATTTTCCAACCACAAGAATCTAAAAACATGCATGAAAATAAAAAGCTAAGGGGAAACTAGAGACCTCCCGAATCCGCAAGGAGGCCCCTGCCTTTCACTGCCAGCAAGATCAACAATGTACAATCTGGTCTCATTTCCTGGCATTCTCGACTCTGTCCCTTCCGTTGATGGACAAAGTTTTGCATCAGTTGATATGGTGACTATCCTGAGGTGAGTTGTATTGAACCCGTGGTGATGGAAGCATCCCAAGTGGTTGCTGTGATTTTGTCCAACTGTTGTATTCAAACCTGATTTATAGTTGATGTGTCCTGACAATTTGGGGGTTTGGAGCTTCAGGTCAAGTTCAGGAATTGTGACAATGAATCCCTATAGAAGATCATAACGAACAACAACAACAACAACAACAACAACAACAACAACAACAACAACAACAACTGGCCCGCAAATGTCTACCATCCTGGGAACCAACATATATATCCCCTACTAAGGCAGCTTTGAAGATGATTTTCCTTTTACACAGGTGGGATACGTTAAACGTTAAACGTTCCCTAGAGGGTAGATCTTAGATCTTGGCACTTCGGCCGTACTTCCCGCCTTTTTTCCCTGGACGATCGTTCCAGCAAATGTGAATGGTGGCAACCTCTGTGGGATGGTTCAACCAAAAGAGCACAAGAGTCGTTGTGTTTTCATCTGTTTTTGGACCAGAAGGGCTCTGTAAACTGCTTGACAACCAAACATCGGAGTATCGAATAGGCACAAGTTCCCTTTGGCACTTGAAAGAAACCTTCAAACCAAGGGACTGCATGACTACGACTGGAGCGAGGATTGAACATGGTCTTTCCAACCATTCTTGATGAAGCACCCTCATGTAGCCAGGCGTTGACCTGAACCATCCCAAGGCATTTTGTGTCAGGAACTACTGCTAGCAGCACACAAGCATTCCAAAAAAACGACTTGATATACACAAATATGATTCTGCTATCAAGGTATCAACAAACAACGTATGGCAGTAAAGGCCACAACATGTAAACAACCAACAAAACCTTAGGCCTAAAAAGCCAAATCAACCTATATCCACTAAATCCATCCTTTACACAACAAGTCATCCATCACAGTTCCCCAACGTGTTTCAATCTCATGCGACCGACCCACCTGTTCTGTCAGTTTATCCAGGTCACACCTCATCGATGATTGAGAGCGGAACATCATCAATTCATCAATGACTGTGTTTAAACATGGTTAAACCATCATCGTTTTGAATAAGCATCACGGGTATAGTACATATATTGATATACAATGTATAATATTACTAAGGTACCTAGTAAGTATATCCTAGTATAGTAAGATAAACAAGTCTTGCAATCTGAGTTAACACAACAAGCAACGCCATCCAACTACAGTAAACGAAACATGTTAGATGTACTTGTAGTGGTCAACTCTAATAAATAAACAAACGTTACACCGTACCAGTGAAAGCTGCAACTTTCCCAGGTACCTCCTCCGTGTCAGACCGCGAACCACCACACGCTCCTCTGCTGCAAAAGTGGGAGCTTTGTAAGTGCTTCCCGGTGCAATCTCGTCGCGTTCTCCTGGCAAACACAGCAAGGGTTGTGCGGATGTTTTCAACCTATGCCCCATCGACACACACAGAGCTCAACTTAACTCAACTCTTTTCCTTGCATTCAAGTTCAATCTCCACAAATTCATGAAATACATCGTACTTCTCATACACTGACTCCAAAGTGTTCATCAATTTCGAAGCAACAATATCCAACACTATGACTAATATATATATATATAGGTACAGTAAAAACTTAACACTTTAGCACTTTGGCCAAACCTTCCAACCCGGCCGTTACCAGGAGCTTCAGCTCGCTCAACCGGAGAAGGGACCTGCCAAAAAACAAAGCTTCGAGTTGGAAAGCAAGTCCTGAGGCTGTGATGAATTGGTTGGTTGCTTTGTTGCTTCGTGGGGGGTGAAATTGATTCATCCAACTATGTGAGCAAGCATTGCCAATAATTCGGTATATAAGTATATATATATATGATACAATAAGTATTTGTACATATAAATATATAGATCATCTGTGAGCTATAGGTTTCAACAGTTGAACAAAACAACAGATCTTGGTTTGAAAACGTCAGGAATCTTCCCCGAGTAAAAAACGAACATAATAAATTCAAATGAATTTAAAAAACCATCATGATCTTGTGGTACGGTTCATCAAGAAAACAATCTGGATATATTAGTTTCAAGGTAATCCCATTGTCTTACATCCCAGGTGGCTGGCAACATTTCTTCCGGTAGTATCATGTTTCACCAACCTGCATTTGCCTGAAGGTGATTCACCTAGAAATGCTGTTTTTGTAATACAAACATCCCATGACTTTCCTGAAAAAAAACAAGTGTACAAAATTGTGGAAAGCGTATAACTTTAGGTGTTCGAATGGACAAATCTGCATCAACTGCTGGCATCTAGCAAAATCTACAATCTATTTATTGCTCCATGCCCATAGGATCCATGCATATCCATGCATGGTATATGTTTGCCAAAATGTATCATAAAAATCAGCCAACTGTTGGTTAATATACCATAGTATGCCATGCATGGATCCTATGGGATGTCTTTCCCATGGCACTAAAACTTGTGAATCAGGACTTGACCAAGTGGGGAAGGATCTTCCAGGCAAAGGTACAAAGATTGATAGATATGAGCCAAACCGGGAATCTTCAGCAAATATGGCCAACATAAAACAAGGCTTGAAAAATCTTGAAAAAAAAACATGAACAACCATGAAAAACATCTTGACACCACCCACTAAGTAAATATGAAACATGGCCACCATTGAGTCCAAGAGTCATGAATCTTCTCATTGTACACTTCCAGAAAGCTAAATTCCACTACCACACGTTCCTCAACCTCCTCTGAGATTGATGGCTGGAAACCATTCAAAATCTTGCTGAGACTTTCTGTAAGTCCTGAGCAATCAAGAGTTGCACCGTTCAATATGCTACCGTGTAAAGATCCAGTGGTCAACGAATTTGGATATGAGTAGAATCTGGATCCATGTTTTCCAAACGGATCTTATGTTCCAAGTAGGGTAAACACCAAGTAAAACAACAAGGGACTGAAAGCCACGCCCTTTGATGATGTTGTCGTAGGATCACCAAAGACAGTGTGGGTCTTCCCGGAACCAGTCTGACCATAAGCAAAGAGGCAGCAATGCCTTTGTGGTGCTGAAGCAGTGTTGATGGGTTTCTGGATGTTATAGTGTTAAATCAAATAATACCAAAACTGAGTACGGATTGAAACTTCTGAAAATGAATTGGTTCTTGATTGGAAAGTAATGCAAATTGAAAATTCCATATATGATAATTGGATTCAGTGGAACTTGAAGGCAACCGACTACAAATTTGGTCGAGTTGCTCTCGACGCAACAGAGCTCTCATCATGGGGCCCTGAAGGCTTGTCCATACCTCCTCTTGCCTGAATGAAAAGCGTGCTATGAAGTGCTACCACAATGAGCCGATGGAGAATGTTCAGGAGATTGCACTCTTCGAAACATTTTGAAAGTACGCAGCATATGATTATTGCAGAACAGTGTACGGTAAATCTGTAATCTGTATGCGGAATGCATACGCACACCCACAACTCCTTGCACAACACGTGCATTTAAACGATTTCGAACCAGCATCAATGACTGCTGATAGCGTTCACATGTTCAACCATCTCATCAGCCTGGCATTCTCATTGAAGATCCGATCAAAGAAAAAGGAAGCTTCATTGCCCGCAATCGTCTGGACGATCCGCCGTCGGTCAACCTGCAAAGACGTCTGCTCACCTCAGTTTCCTTTTTTTCAAATGCAAAATACAATGCAGGGAGCTACAAATACATAGCAACATTTACCTATGATATCTATCTGAATATGTTTATAAAATATTATATAAATGTAGACACATATTACAAGCAAACAAAAGAGATACCTGCATCCAAAGATCATTAAGGTCATGAATTGCATCTTCAAGTGCATATGTTTGAAATATTTTGAAATCTTTCAGCACATTTCAGATTGAAAAAAAAACTCTGGGAACCGTCGAGATTTCATCAGATTCTCATATTCCAAAATTTCCTCAAAGATTTTTCAGCTGAGTTGCCTTGATGAGGCCGTACACGGATGCCGACCCACACGCGTTTGTCCCTTTTGTCCAACAGTGATGACAACGCTTCTTCAAACTCCTGAGTTTGAACTTGTTGATGGATCACAGCACCAAGGAAAGAAGAAAGGAAAGTGGTTTTAAAATCTTAAAATCAACCATGTTAAACAAAAAAACAAAACAACATGTGTATCATTTCAAATGTGTGTGTGTACGTGGTTTCTTTCGTTTGTCCAAAACTGTTTCGGCAGTGTTCCGGCTATTTGAAAATGGCTGTGTGGATGCTCACCTGTTCGACTTGCCTGTCAGGGGGGCCATTGCTTTTTGGCAGCTCTTTTGGCTTCAAAGAGACAGAATGATAGAGAGTCGACCTTTGGGGGAAGATCTTATCAGCACACCCACTCTGTTCCCCCAACTTTGGACAAAGCGGCATCTCGCAGGGCTTTGTTGTTCCTTAGCTTGCAAAAACATCAAGAAAGGATGTAATTAAATCACTGGAGGTGTACCTTGTACTGATCAGTGTATATATGTGGTAGTGTGGTGTAGAGTCAGTCTTTTACCAGTTAATATCGTCTTCACAACATAATTGTGTATACATATTACTACAAAATGCTACTAGATACTACATGATGCTACATTTGCATATTCATGCATATTCTATACCTGTTTGATTCTATTTGTCCAAAAACTACAGTCAGTTGTAGCTGGTGGGTTCCTGCTCTTTCTCTGCCAGGCAACTCCAGCAAGACCGCAACGCTCCGGCCACAGCACAAGTTACAGCGTCGCAAGGCGACCAAGCGAACAGGAGGCAGCCAGCTTGCAATCTGAACAAACATCAAACTAGACGGATGGGTCACAATTATGAGTACGCTCCCTAAAACCCACATGGCTCCTGAAAATAGGCCATTCCAAAAGAAAACTTCCAACCATCCATTTTCAGGTTCTATGTTAGTTTCAGGGAGGGTAGTTCAGTAGTTAGTTGGAAACAACTATCCCTAGGCATCCAGTCATATTGTCAGAGAATGATTTGGGTGTCCAATCACCTCCTCAGAATAGTATTGATAGTCCATACCATTCTCTAGGGTATGGAAACATGTTGACACATCTCAAAAACAATTTGGTCATATTATGCAATTGACATGATTTTTTGACAACTTACTTCTTAACAGCAATGTCACTTGTGTCAATGATTCTACAGTACATGTTTTTTCCTGTCCGGTGCTTCCCCTCCCACCACAACCATGCCTGACATGTCAAGTTCTGAGAGGTAAAGATCTTTCCTCCATCCACCTTAGGGACCGAGCTTCAGATTAGGAATTTTGGGACCAAAAGTGACGAAAAAAATGCCCCACTTTTTTGTTCATCGGATCCGGTCAAACCATCAGCCACATAGAACCAAGAAACCATGGCTAGCTCACCAAAGTTCATGGTCCCCATGGCTCCAAAAACGCGTGCCGTCTATCGAATTGAGCCAAATTTTGGAACGGACAGGCAATATATCCAAATCCAAGAGTTAAGAAATCTCAAATGAAATGAACTGATGTATACAATTATAATTATTCAACTGTTATCTTCAGATTTTGAGTTTTGAAAGAACCATTCATATAAGATTCAGGGGGTCCAATCCTGATGGCCACCACCTCCAAAACAGCAATGCAACGGCGGGACCTAGATGACATAGATTTGAGCAAACACCAAACACCACGCTGAAAAGGTTTTCTTAGCCACCATACTCGACCAGCTTGGGATCCAGATTTGTCTTGGCGTGTTTGAGCCTTAGTCGTTGTGGCTAGTCAGAGTAGAACCACGCCCTCCTAAGGTCTAAGTTACATTTCCTCAAATCACACCTGATTTTTCGTTGCTTCAAATCAAACAAAAAGGGGATTCAAACCAAGGCTTCAGGGGATGCATAACAAACAGCATCAATTGCCCACGATCTCAAGTTCTGCTCCGACAGTCAACTAATCCAAGATCCAAGATGCGAGGATGTTGATGGAAGATCCTGATCCCATCTGACTGGATGTTGGCACTGTAAAACTGAAATGAATTGCTATCGCCGCAGCGCAGCAAAGCCATGCCTAATCCTGATACTGCTCATGCTTCATTCGTACTATGACATAGATGCTATATATATATATTACATTATTATCTTATTATACAGAAAGATCTGCTTTGAGAATTATGTCTATCTCTATGGTTTATGGCGAGTTTTACTGAGTTTTACTGGTACTTTACCACAAACGGGTATCTGCACACTGATTTGCGTCTGGAAAAGAATCAAGATTGTACTACAGTACCCTGCCTCTTCGATTTCCTTCGGATAAGTGGATTCCTAGGTGCAAAACAGCAAAACATCCAAATATGAAAAAACATCCTTTAACGGCACTGCGGGCCGTACATACGGCAGGACAGCAAGGCTCAGTGAAACACACACGCACGTTCACACTTTCACGCAATGCGACTGCGCAGTGAAGTGCTAAATTCTTCAGGAAATGTACTTAAAATGTACTGTAAAGAAAACATGTTGTTCGTTTGTTCTTTGTCATGCTAGAGCTCTTACAATATCTACCGATCTCTGTCGAAAGGTGTATGTATTCTTTGGAAAAGGACATCTTGTCCCTTTCACTCAGAGATAATTAATGCTAATTTGGGAAGGGATGATGATGATGGAACAGCAATGCTAGTGATGACATCTCAGCATTTCTGCTCTGCACTCCAGAGTAGTTTTGAGACCCCAGCTTTCAACTGCCGTTCATTAATGACCTACCACGAGAAAAGGTGTCGCTTCGTCATTACTGTTCGCAAAGTTTTCAATCGCCAGGACCGAATGTCATAATCCCATCTTTTCCAACAGAAAATGGTGCCTTTGGATGGCAACTGCGTTTCCATCATGTCAGTGGCAGCAGTTCATTATGGAAAATTTGTAGTTCATATGTTCATTCTGTACTGCTCACAACAACATATCCTACACCTATATGAACAGCAAATCAAATAAAAAATACAAGAAGTCAAACACCACTCAAATATCCAAGAGAGCTTCTTAAATACTTCAACTTTCTATGAAGTAAATTAATCATAAATTAATCAAATTCAGAAGTTGGGCCTTGTTTCGGATCTGGAACGCGGTTTTCAGGATCCACACGCAATCCCGATCATTGGTTCCTCAGTGGGACATGACTTCACACTGCGAATCGCAATCAAAGATCAAGAGCTCTAAGTGTTTTGCTCCAACAATCCTTCCGATTAAGCACGGTTGCCTCCCCCTATTTATTCAATCCCTACTTAGATGTAGAACAGTTTTGCAAGTTTCATGGCAGAAAAATACTCTGATTGTATGTTCCAAGGTCGATTTTTTTGGCTGCACTGGTAATTACTCAAATCCGAAAACATTTTGTTGCGAATTTCATCCTCACAATCTACCACTGCAAAACAAAAAAACTGGGATCCACCAACGATCAGCATGACATCTATCCAGAGTTGGCTGCTGGACGTAGCCCCTTGCCTACCCAAAAAAAAACACGTTTTTTTTTACGGTCTTTGTTTTAAACGGCCCTCAATCGAGGCAAATACCATGGTCAAATATGATGAATGGTTCCTTCTGTTTATGGTCAATGTTGGCAAATATAGCGTACGCGGATGGTATGGGTAATAGATATTCTTGGATTTTGTGGTTCAAAGTATGCAACAAAGATTCAAATCATATCATTTCTTTCCTTTCCATTGTTTTGTGACTCTGTTTAGACCATTTTAGATCTATGACATATTTCGCGGGCAGGGGCCCGATGCTTAGAAACCTAAGAGCTACATGGGGCATTCATCATAATTCATCCATCGAATAGGATCAAATAGGTACATCGGGTATCGTCTAAAACTCAAGCAAGCAAACCACCTCTAAGAAAAAGATGACCCAAAACCTCCAAGCAAATATCATCAAACGATGGATTTGTTTCACTTGTTTCACTCACACATGTAGTCTAGTCTGCACAGGCAATGGATGAAATGCACATTGAAATACGGAGAACGTCCCGC
This sequence comes from Breviolum minutum Mf 1.05b.01, assembly GCA_000507305.1. Lineage (NCBI taxonomy): Eukaryota > Dinophyceae > Suessiales > Symbiodiniaceae > Breviolum > Breviolum minutum. Next base: position 126,506 of record DF240787.1, read on the forward strand.
TGTTACCCAGCCCAACCTCGACTGATTTGGCAAAGCTGTCTCCAAAAAAGCCTGGAAAAGAAACAAGTTGAGGCCCACATTTTCTTTTAAAAAAAGTCGATTCATGACATTTCCATGTCCATCTTTCAAAGACTATGACTTGACACATACCCTCCTGGCAACTGTCCCATCCCCCAAGAAAGGCACTTTTGAGGAAAAATGATTTTCCCAACTTCCGAAACTCGGTGGGATATTGATGCAGCCGACGCCTCGGGTCCATGCACCTCACAAAGGCGAGGATGTTGCGCGAAAGGCAAGTTCAGGCAATTTCTGAATCAAAATCTTTAAGAAACTGACAGAAACACATTGAAAAGTCATCAAACAGCAAATTGGATTCAATATGATTGAATCAAAAAGTTACCATCTTCAAGTATAGTGATCATCATTCATAATTCATCACAAAGTAATACGGCAATCCATAGTAAACTGGGATTGAATGGAGTACAGTAAATATTGGTTCTCTGCCCATAACTCAAAGCAACAAACATGAGACATGAGAAAACCTTGATACCATCAAGCTGCTCGTTCATGGCAGAATGGGACGACCCGGCTTCACAGTTGGGATCTACCGGATGACAAGATTTAGGTATAAACAAGGCGACATTCAGTTATTAGTTACAGTAGTATTTGCTTTGTATCTGGATATCATTGGTTAGTATTTGGGCAATATTTTGATAGTGCATCATTTGAATAGCATTAGGTAGACCAACAATTCAAAGCCACATGGTGCCAAGCAACTTTCTGTATCAGCTCTGTATCGGGGCGAGATTGTTCTCGGGCTTTGAAGGTCCCGGAGTTGGCTTTGCCTTGACACATGGACATCAGCGACCAGTTGTATGATCTACTTCCAACATCTACAGTGACACTACGTATAGATTTAGATATGTAGAATGTATAGTACACAAATGCATGTATATATATATATTAAGATCGATCCAATGTGTATGTGTTTTAATAAAAAAAATATATATGTATGGTTGTATCATAATTTAGTATAATTTAGTTGCATATTTTACATGTAAAAATCATACATATCTATCTATCTATCTATCTATCTATCTTTCTATCTATCTATCTATCTATCTATCTATCCATCCATCCATCCATCCATCCATCCATCTATCTATCTATGCCCGAGAAAACACACAATTTTCCAGCGACAAGTTCCAACAGTCTATGGTAATCACAAAATGATGCAGCAATCAAAGTTCAAAGGAGTTTCACAATCTGTATGACTTATGATCATTTGAGAATGATTTGGAAACACCTTGGAACCACAAAGAACTCAGGAAAAACACACGACAACATCCATGTGATTTGATGTGATTTCTCAGTCCTTCCTAAGCTTGGGAATCCCACGCGGCTGATGACCTCTCCCGAGCCAATCGACGCTCATCTTCGCGAGCAGCCTGAAAGGGTCGAAGTGTCATGAAAACGATACAATGGATAATCCAATGAAAATGGATAGTCAAGAAATGACAACTTATGAGCAAAATAAAAGCATAACACGTGTATATATATACATATTATATTTATATTCATTTGCTTAGCCAGTCGCTAAAGCTTTGACGTTGAGATGCCTCAACCAGCTCTGCGCAATATAAGGCACATCTTGCAGCCACCTGCCGATGGCTACCAGCAAGAATTGCCTGGCAGCGGCGGGATATGCCCTGGCTTCACTGAATCCTACATGAAATGACATTTAAAAAAATGGTTGCCAAATATCAACTTTGAATCAAATGGTTTGGTACAATTCAACACATATTTTGAGTTAATTAGATGACAGTTGACAAATATATGAAGCATTAAAAATTACTTAGTTCAACATGATTCATCAGTCTTCATGTTGAGACTACACATTTGGCACCCTCTTTGGGATGTCAGCGCCGTCTACTCGAAAGAAACCACGACGCGGAATCTTTGCCTCCAACCTTCCCTGAACTTCTTTCGCATTGAAGCCCGACCTAGCCACCATGCCACTCGCATGAAACATATCAGGGTACTGTATAGTGTTAAAATATGCATACAATTGTATATGAGTATAGGATACAACAAATGTTGGGCATAATATTTGACAATCAATAATCTGACAAATATAGACATTGTACCATGATTCATATCATCATACAATCATTTTGAAGCAGAGAATCTCCCCTTGTTCCATGTTGTCCTTTCTGGGTGCCCTACATGCTCAATCACCGCAGGCCCAAACAGACTGCGGCAGTCTCCAGTCTCCGGTCTGTAGCCAAATCTGGAGAGTTCCCCGAGCCACCTGTCGTTGAATGTGCGCCAAATTTCCGACCATCAGAGACTTCCCCCCCTCAAAAATTACGGATCCAAGGTTCCCTGTTGAGAAGTGGTGATCTTTCAAACGGAATTTGCCATCCGATTCATCAAAATCATGACAATAGTGCCTTCAATAGCAATTAGATCTGGAAAATGACCCAAGTGACCTGCTGGTGAATTAGGAGTATGCGTACACGTCTCCCATGCCTGTAAATTGTAAGCACAAGGTCAAGGCCGCTACGTTTGAAGAGCCAAGACTTGCGGTTCTGAGTGTCATGTTGAGGTGCGCAACTCCATTCTGCAGTAGCAAGTTTCGTTGTCCCTGATTCCTGGTCGTACTAGTTTCGTGTTGTTTGTAGCAACCACAAGCAATCTCATGGGAATGGTGGCATGAAACGCTTGACACCATCACCTGTCAGTCATACCACAAAACTCCCTGCAAGTTCTCACGGCGTTTTCTAGCATTTCATGGCATGTGATTTGAGATGTTTGTAAACAGATTAATTAACGTATAAAAGATACACAAACTTAAAACCTACTGTACGTGTGAAGCCTCTGCAAGAATACACAGTTATTCAAAAAATATATACAGTAAAATATTAAAGATATTCTAAGATACAATGACAGGAACCATTATTGACACCATTTACATTTGGTTTTGCTTTGCATCACCCCCTAACCATAGCACCACCCCCCTTTTTTTTGGGCCCCTAATGAATCCATCTGCATCAACGTTAGCGACTCACGGCTAAGACCTGAAACCTTGGGTCAGAAAAACTGTCTGGAAGTTGGAAAATTGTTACGAGATATTTTGAAGCAGTTGAATGACATTCAGCTTATGATACTTTAAAGACTAAACAAGTATGTAATGTAATCAATTCAAATGTGAAAACCACAAAAACATTATCCAATTCTTATTGCCCCAAAAAATAAAAATATATTGTGCGAGAGAGAATCACAAGAACTTAGCATTAAAGGTCATGAGGCATGATGTTGCTAGCATTTTGATAATAGATCTCGCAGGCAACTTCCTTGGGCAAAAAACACACTCTGTTTACCTTGTATGCGTTCTGAGGTATTCGCGACTTCATCCGCAACAGCTTGGCCAGAAGACATCAAAATTACCTGTTCAAACGACTGACATATTCAGAGTTGAAAAGTCTCTGTGTTTTCGTCGTAAGAACCTTGGATCTGACAAAACACGTTGCAAGCCAACTGATGTCGCCATGCAACGAACATGGATGTATATATATATGCATGTCTATGAATATACCACACTTCCTTTCAAGTGACAGACCTGCTTCCCTGCATCTCGCCCACGGCTAAGACCCAACCTCAAAGGATTGTTGAATTTTACGTTTTGCGATGGACTGCCCTTCGGTTGAATCATTCACAGAAACAAGAAGAACTGATGTTTCACAAAAAACAACTGCTGCATCAGCATTGGTCATGCAAACAACACTCAAACAACAGCGATAATTTTCGACTATCTCGAAGTATCACGGCATTGTCACAAGCCACCAAATCAAAGTGGATCTTTGAAACCGTCTAAGCTTGCACGCAGTTCCCATACATCTGGAAGAATCACCTGTCATCATTGCTTTCACAAGCTCCAACACATGTAAACATTCATTGTAAGAAGTAAAATATTATTCTATAAGCTGGATAATATATTATATCTCTAATGCATAAGGTTAATGTTATATTACACATTAACCTTATTCATTTGTCATGTTCTTGTTCTTTTGCTTGTGCTTCCCTTTTTTTTTCGCTTACTGCTTGTTTTATCCCTTTTTTCTCTACACCTTTTACAATGTAAGTAAATCCGTCCGGTGCTTCTAATACCCATATCATTGACCTTTTTCCAACGAAGACACGTATTACATTGATAATCAAATTTTGGTTCCTCTATTTCCTTTTTAGGTATTCTAGTATTCCTTCTTATTAAGCAATCATGCCAATCCATGAGTATAGAATACTAGTATTTCTTTACCTTTACCAGTATTTTTGATAAAGATATTGGCATAAACTTATGTAATATAACACTAATTAGAATTTACAAAACAAATTGGGTAGAAAAAAAGATGAAGTAGCTAGACAATGACGCCCCCCGGCAAAAGACCCACCCAACTCACCCACCTCCCCGAAACAAAACAAGCCAAGACAAAACAACACAAATTATATAGTAAGTTATTATGTAATCTACAGGGTATTTACTTTGAGAAAGATTTCATCTAAATAGCTGTGGATGTTTTCCAATTTTATGTATTCAATGCCAGACCCAATTAACAGCATATCCCATATGGAATACCCCATATCCAGCAGTGGAATACTCCATATCCAGCGACGGAATACCCCAACCCCATATCTCGGAATGGGATAAACCTTTTCCCACAGTGGAATACCCCATATCCCGCACCTCTACACCACCACCTCCAGCACCACCCCCACAAAATCACATTCCGACTTTACCAAAGTCACACTCCGACTTTACCTAAATCATACTCGGACTTTACCAAAATCATACTCCGACTTTACCAAAATCATACTCCGACTTTCACAAAATCACATTCCCTTTTTAGCAAAATCACTGGCTGATTCTCACCAATTCCAACTCCGACTTTACCAAAATCACACTCCGACTTTACCAAAATCACACCCCAACTTTACCAAAATCACACTCCGACTTTACCAAAATCACACCCCAACTTTACGAAAATCACACTCCGACTTTACCAAAATCACACTCCGACTTTACCAAAATCACACTCCGACTTTACCAAAATCACACTCCGACTTTACCAAAATCACACTCCGACTTTACCACAATCACAGTCTGACTTTACCAAAATCAAACCCTGACTTTGCTTAAAACCTCCAATACCTTCATATAATTATATCTGTAAAATTAAATGAAAACAGCAGCCCAACACATATTTATCACCATCCTTTTAAATGTTGTAGTATTCTAGTGTAGCAGCTTGAGGCTGATTGAGTTTTTGGTCATTCTACATCTTAAGATAAAATCAGGAGGAATACTAGAATACCTAAAAAGGAAATAGAGGAACAAACATATGATTATCAATGTAATACGTGTCTTCGTTGGAAAAAGGTCAATGATATGGGTATTAGAAGCACTGGACGGATTTACTTACATTGTAAAAGGTGTAGAGAAGTAAGGGATAAAGCAAGCAGTATAGTAAACGAAAAGAAAAAATGGAAGCACAAGCCAAAGAACAAGAATATGACAAATGAATAAGGTTAATGTGTAAAATAGCATTAACCTTATGCATTAGAGATATAATATATTATCCAGCTTATAGAATAATAATGAATAATATTTTACTTCTTACAATGAATGTTTACATATTTTTCACAAGCTCCAACATTTCTACAAGCACTTTAAACAATCATAAACAATCTGTTTCTTGACTTCCTTCGTAGCTTGAAACCTGTTCTTTGCCCTTTACATCAATGTCAGTCTCATTGGTCACACATTTCCACGTATTGCAGGTTGCTACTGAAAAGAGGTACAGAAATACGTACTTTTCACTGTGGCTTCCTCAGCTTCAAAACGGCCTCTTGTTCCCGGAAGCTTCATGGCTTGCTAGTAGCTTCAACACTCATGTGCTTTTGCAGCTCCATTCGTTCACGCTTAAATATATGATTTCGTATGTAGAACCTAACAAATCAACATAACCTCTATATATATATATACAAACTAGATTAAATCCAACCTCCATAATCAAATATAAAGTATTATTCTAACGATATATCAAAAAACGCATTGAAAACTAACATATGTTTAAGCGATCTACCCTTTGCGAATGGGTGGATGCAACCAGCCAATCTGTGCTAAACAGCAGGACTCTAGGTTCGCTTCACTTCAAGGTTAAAGACTACTCGTTAAACATAAATATATCTCAACATGCATGCGGAGAAATCTAGAAACAAACTGCCAGTTTGGATTTATCAATGAATCAAACCTTGATCATTCATCTGCTAACCTGACTTAAGTTCGCACCATCCACAATCCCTGTGCTGCCAAGTCCATCCCAACCGATGCAACTTCTCCATCCACACCTTGCTGTGGAACAATGTAAAGAGTTGAGTCTGATGACCTGAGTCAAAACTCCACTTTCCTTTGTCGTAAAATTGACAAAGCCTGACAAAGAAAAAAGGAAATGGATAATCCAAAAATAGTATATAAGAGATGGATTCAAAATGATTGAACACCTGCAAGTGAATCTGACTCTAAACATGAAGGTTTTTGTTGAGAGCTTGAGCATGAGCGTTAAAATGCTGTGTTCATAGTCAGTCAAACTTCACCAGGGCATCCACAAGCAATAGCAGCTGCCAAAATCTCCTCATAGAAAATTAGACGAACAACTTGACATTCACATGACACATCAGTTGTGTTTTTTCCATACAACCAATTAAACAAAACTGGCGAGCATGTCAACATCTTCCCACCTTGATACTTTTTGAAGATGATCCACCTAGCATCGGTGTCTTACATCACATTCACCACAGTTTGATGCAATAAACATCAATCAATTTAGTGAAACAAATCGGACTCACTTATCAACTATCACCATGTATGCTGCTGTATCCCTGTAGGATAACATCTCCGAGGGGTTTTTGGTGTGACTACATCCAAGAATCACAACCGCAGATCGGTGCCTAGCAATGCAAACGCTATTCTCCACCTGCTGACTCAAACGAAGCCACTCATCAGGTCAGTTCTGAATCACAGCTTGTTTCAAAACATGGACCACGCCTGCTTCCTGTAGCACATGCCTGTACCACGCAGTCATAGCTAGTATGATCCACTTCACCCTGGCACAAAGGGAGTCAATGAGTTGGTCAAAGTTTCAAGTCTGAAAGCATTGATCCACAATGTATGTTAGATACATCACTAGAAATTCCTCCACACTTGGTTGAACCCACTGTTCCACCTGCCAGGCAAACATCTGGAGAAGAGATAAAGCCATCTGCCACTCAAATGCACCTCGTTTCAGGGGCTTCAGATTCTTCAATGAGAGGAATCAACATCTGGCGAGCAGTGAGAAGTTTATAGTTCACAAAAAGTCATTGTCTCAAGAGGTGGATTCCCATGTTTGATTGGTATATGATGGTTTATATGTATATATATATATATGTTATACGTGATATGTGACTTATAATATGTGAACAACATTGTGAACAACTTGATAGCGCTTTGATTGAAACAAAGTTGATGCAATCTTCTAACCCGAGACTGTGGCGGCTGCAAGCGCTCAACGCAGCGTTGTTGGTGACCAGATTTGCCTGTGTACATGTTCACCCACTGGACATGGAGAAAACACATTGAAGACCTTCGCACCAAGTAGACTAAATAAATAAAAGTCGACTTATAATCTCCGAATGTTCACACACCTCACACAAAAACATTGAAATTATCAGTGCAAAACCTTGCAATACATGCAGATGTGGAAGCTGCAACTGTGATCGATTCAATTTGCATCTTCAGAATCCGTGCTTCTGCAGCCATCAGCAAATAACTCTGTTAGACTGACGGGGCCTGTATGGAGCACTGCGGCATTGCAGCCAAAATGGCCAATGCTTCTGCCCAACCTCAAGATAGCACATCTCAACAAAAAGTGCTGCAAAGAGTGCAAAGTCACCTGTGAAGTCTCAACATGAATAGTTACTACAGTATATCATAATATATATGAACATACATGCACATTATACCCAAAAACACTCAATGTATATTATAGTACAGTATATAACCCATGCTACCTTCCAAACCTACCCAGTCTTCTATCGGTTAATCTTGTTGTTGTCTTTTTGCCACCTGAGCTGCCAAACAGCCTCCAACATCACAGGCAGCCATGGTGGAACTCAAAAGTGCCACATCCAACGGTACCTGTAGACTTTGCACCTCCAAGCAGGTCATCATGTGACCACTTTGGTCGGTTGGATTTATGGATCCCAAGTGCTGTGGATTTCTCGGTCCCAAACATTGTTGAAAAAACGAGTCCAAATCAGTATAGAATGGGAAAATGTCCCTGAAAACGCAAGATACCCTTCGTCATAACGCAAGGTGAAGTCAAAAGCCCGGGAGATCAGGAAATACGGGAAAATCCAGATCTGTTTGAAGCGTCAAAATTCAAATCAATTGGAACATGTCCCTAATCGCTACCCCTTCCGTGCCTCTTGCATCAATTGCAAGGATATCAACCAATTGCGCCCTTTCTCTGCAGCGCTGATGACGACTGAAAAACTCACCGTGCTTGGTCTCAAGGAAGCATCACGGCTACTAACTAGCAGGGCATAGGCTTCTTTCCACCTGCACGGTCAGCGAACGCAGCTCTTGTCATGGCGCTGGGACATGTTGTTGACATGCAATGGAATGCAATGCCATGATTAAATCCAAGAAATCATGTAATGTTAGACATTGATAGTCATTGAGAGTAGTTGAGCCACCACAAGGAATCGTATCTCAAAAATCTTAAAACAACATGTTCGAACGAGAGACTATTACCTACCCCGAATAACTGCATCAACACTGCAGGACGAAGTCGAAGGCCTATGCGCCTTCTCCATGGCACTCATTACGGCGCAAAAATTGATGATATTGGCCTTCCGTGAAGGAAAATTGAGTCAAGCTCGAACATACCCTATATATTCTGTAAAACATTGTACAACGAAACTGCGGAGCTCCCCCCCGAATGGTTGTCTCATGCCCATCGGTGGCCAAGTACAGCACCAGGTTGACGGCTGCAAAGGCTGTAGGTTGGCAATCTAGAGGCATATTACTCTATGGGAACAGCATGAAAATTTAAGGGCCACAAAGGTATCAAAGGTTGTCAACGGTCCATGAAGACAGGACATCTCTAGGAATTGAGCCCCAAAAGTGACACGAGGTGAACATCAACGACCTTCTTTCTGATACTTCCAAGACAAGGTATTGCTGCTAGCCAAATGTGCATAACATAAAGAAGCAGTAAACATGCTACCACCAAGGACAGACCTGGCCAAAGATGATGCTTTCTGATTTATGTGTCTATTCATCTATCTACAGTATCTCTTTATCTATCTATTTCTGTCTACCGTATCTATCTATCTATCTATCTATCCATCCATCCATCCATCCATCCATCCATCCATCCATCCATCCATGCATCCATCCATCCATCCATCCATCCATCCATCCATCCATCCATCCATCCATCCACATGTTTGACGTATTTGCAAGAACACCCACATTAGCAGAAAGAGGTTTGCCTTCCTCAGCGGCCCCCCTCCAAGCCTGCACTCGTCGGGAGTAAAGGTCCTTGGGCTGGTTGACACTGCAAAAACTCCAATTGTTGAGGCAAGTGGTGATCCGCTTGGAACAAATAAAACTAACACAAGAAATGTGAACATACCAGAAGCTTCTGCTACTGCAAAAGAAATCATGAAGGCTTCCTTCCAACAGACCCCAAATCGAATTGTAACAATGATGGACCAAGAGAAGGTGAAGGTACCCCATCTAATATCACCATCATTCTTTGAATGCTTTGAAGGTCTCTTTCTGCAATTTTTCCTCCCTGGCAACCCTGCAGCCTTCAACAATGACAGCGCAGATTGCCACTGGCTACCTTTCTCACAAGCACCTCTGATGCCACGAGAGCAACACGAGGTGTCTATATTTACCATGTGATACTATCTATTTACACACAATGTAGAATTTACAACTATATTACCAAATATGCATATACAGCTATATTATGTTACATACGTACGTATATACAGCTTATACACAATGATTACACTTTACATCCGTATCTATCTTGTGTTTCTACTGTATAGAAGCACTTTTTGACATTGCACATGGAAGAAAACTAAGATCCACATCCGCATCCCTGAGGTGACCGACTCATGCATGAGCTAAAGCATATACGGTCCTGACAAACAAAAACTTGGAACCTTTGAAAACTGTTGGACATTTAAACAAAACACATCTGACACATTCAAAAACACATGCTATGTACAATTTTGCATTGACTCTCTCAAAATACCAGCAAAATAGCATGAAACGATATAGACTTCACAAGGAGCGATAGGACGTAAACAATGATGATGAATTACCTTGCAGCGACTTTGAAGATTCTGTCAAATTCTTTCCACAAATTCATCTGAAACTGTTTCACAAGTTGTGATGTTCAGTCCGGCTGAAGTGTCTTCGAGGTCAGGTCTGCTAGCAGCTCCAAACTAGCTGGCCAACGAGCAGCCTATGATCGAGCCAAGAGGTGTGCTGTTTGGGAGCTGAACTGGAAAACGTTAGAAAATGCAAATCATGCACCAACAATGGTAGGAAATAAGAAATGTTGGGAAATATTTGTGTTTCAATTGGCAAAATAATGTATCTAAAACAGTTGAACCAGCTATAAAGGTGGGCCATGGTAATTTCTTCATGCAAGACTGAGCATCACGGGGTGAGTCAAGTCTGACCCGGGTTTTCCTGGTTTCCCTTCCCATGTTCACAATTCCTTGATGTACGAATGAAGTGGTGTCATAAACTTCATAAACCGGTCCAACTTAATGTCAAATAAAAGTACAGTGCATGAGTGTACAGCTCAGTTCAGGTCTAGCTTCACATAGCTTCACTGCCTTCTCACAGGCAGTAATGGCAGAGGAATGCGCAACCTCACCATGGCTGGATGGGCTGGATATCCATGAGGTTCATAACGTTGAAATATCATCAAACCATACGTAATCTATTATGACAACTTCTTACAGATTTAATTTCCAGTTGTGGTTGCCCATCCTTCAAAGCATTCAGTTTAAAACTACATACCTATCCTGCAAATCTATGCAAATCTGATCAAATCTGCTGAAATAGGCCTGAGGAGCATGCTAAGGATGTAAGTCTTTGCATTTCCATGGATTTCAACAATGCCAGAGCCTTAGAGGTTACGATGATGCCGTTTCATTCCATCTACAATGACATTGTTGCTGGCAGTGAAACCTCCATCTACTCAAAGTCTGTGAAACATCCAACAAAATCAACAATTTGATGACTGAGTCTCATACTTGCATCCAACGAGTGGAACGAGTACAAGCATCAACCGCTGACGCAAAAACGTAATCATCGGGACCTTACGCAGTGGGCGTTTGAAAAATGTGTCATATCCTACCCCTTCGTTGCTGAGCTTTTGGGCGAAAATGGTCGGATTGAAGCCATGACATTGTTGCAAGGGCCGCCTGACATTGTTTCAGCTGCCTGGTGGAGAATCAGTCACTCGAAACAAAGTCGACTCCTGGCGCCTGCCAGGCACCACTCTTCGCCTCGAAAAAACTGCATGTGAGTTGTGTCTGTAGTAGGCGGACCGATTCCAGTCGTACAATTAGTGCGGATAGATACAAGCACACCGCACGCGTCTACCGTGGCATGTTACAAAGCTCGAACCCATCTGTGAAAGCAAACACTGATGAACACCACAAACACCACCCAGCAATTTCCAAAGGGCTTTGACTCTGCTTTCCGACTTTTTTTAGTTGTTCCATCATCTGAACTACTTGATCATTCTTGCTCAAAGGGAAAGCACTATTTTGGAACTGGCCACTAGCCACTTTACTTATTTTCAGGTTCTGAGTTCTGAGGAGCCTATGATTCCAACATTCTGCCCATGATATCCCTACGAGAAGTTTTGGTTGGGTAATGTTTTATCGGTTTTATACGTCCACACGCACCTAGCGGAGCCAAACTCAACATGAGCAAAGTCTACGAACGCGCTCATTTGTGTATTTGTGTATGCATTGGAGTGCCAAGCATTCAAACAACCTCCAAAGGATACCAAATATCTAAGCTGATGATGTACCCCTCAGAATCTAACACATGCACGGAGTAGCAAAGTATTGTGAATCACCTCAGCGAGAATTGCTGCTTGATTTCAGCGAAAATTCTCACGTTTCGCAACATTGACAAGATTGATCCAGTCTTGAAGCGCTGACATCAGACCATTATAGATCATACCAAAACACATACGTCAATCTGCTATAGATGTATACACCCCCAGAAACTAGCATGGATACCCAAAATAGCCATGTTTGAAAGGAGATCCATTTAAAAAAACCATATTTCGGTATCCATGTTAGATTTCGGGGGTATATCATATATCTATAAATGTCATGTCATGTCGATAAAGCCCCTGAACCACATTCTCCCCGTAACCTACAATGATCTTTGTTTTGAATTCTATGTCAGCAACTGACCTACTAGATTTACTAGATCATGCTACCCGTATTTGCAACCCAGCAAAGAGTCTGCATGAAACACTGTATTTCTCAGAATCATTAAACCTAAATCCGACCCGCTTGGTGAATGTGTACACGTCCATCTTCTGCAAACTTGCCTCATTTGACATTCATCAAAATCATCTAAGGATTGGACATCGAGGGATGGATTGTTTCGAGACTCCTGGCAAGACACTGCAGCTACACTACGCCTTAGCTACAGTCCTCGAGCCCTACAAATCTGAGAGTGTGGCTCACCAAATAATCCATGAATCAAAATGCTACCACGGTATTGGTGAGAACAAAGAAGTGCGGCACTGAGTGTCAGTGTTTCACACTGTATGATGCTTTTGGATGCTTTTGGGCCTAGTTGTCACTTCATTGAGTGGGCAATCAACAACATGTCCTTTTCGAATGGCGAACACCATAAAAATAACCTGCACAAAACTCTGCTTTTTGTTGCACAAATGGCTTGCTGACCTTCAGCAAGTAGACAGCCTGAGCTGAACTAGGTCGAACTGTCCACGGGTTTTGCATGGTCCTATCAATATCAAAAATAGATCATGGTGTATCATGTAGTATATAGAGTATCAATAAGTATAAACAAGTTTGCACATCCTCTTGTCACTGCAAGATGGCTCCAAACTCCCTAGAATCTCCAACATAACAATTTGGAGAAGACAGATTTAAGAAGCTCACCTGTGGCCATTGGGATGCTTGAAACAACGGCTTGAGCAGCCCATTGATCGCCTGAAACCAAAACTGTCCAAGTCTCACCGGTCAGGGTAAGGGCTTCGTCTTCACCAGGCATTTATGGACTTGAACTTGATACAAGATATATCATATATATATCTATGTCTTCTTTATCTCTATAAAAACCAAGTATCATTAACTACTAGCTTTGTAGAATGGTTGGAAGATTTTTGTAAGTTGTTTCAGCATGTTTGAAGACTATCCGCGTAAAACTAGAACAAATCCAGGCCTTTTTGCTGCCTTTTTGGAAGGTTGCCAGCATTCCCCTGGCACCTGCGTAGCAGCTGTAAGAGTCGCATCCGTGGATGAATCACCCCACAAGGTCCCCTACTCCAAGCGTCCAAATCTGAGAGATATCTGTGAGTAAAGCCAAAAGCAGCAACAACAACCAGAAGCACAACATACCCTGCAATCATCACCCCCACACCATGGTATCACGAACTAACCCGTACAGAAGAGACGCCACACTGTCATCAACATCTAGACCAGAAAACAAAAGCTGGCAGGGAGGGTCATACAGACTCTTAGAATCAAGGCCTTTGACGCCATCTCAAGCAAATCTCAAGGCTTTCCATGGTGGCGAGGGCCCGAAGAAATTTAGGCGCACGGCCCAACAGCCTGGGGCGATACCTTTGCTACCACTTGTGTTTTTGCAAACATGAAACCAGAACAGGATTTGTTTCCCATTCCACATTGCTTTTTCACAGCAACGGAAGTAATTTGATTGATGCTAGAATTCCCATTTGAGAGGTGGGTGCAATTAGTGTTTCTTTCAATCAATACAAACTAGTCGTTCATGCAAAGCTTCGATTCTCAAGTAGTGTTTCTCTCAATTCAGCAGAGCCCACAAAGCGCTGCACAGCTTTTTTGACCTTGTTTGGTCACATGGAATCAAATTAGTGAGGACCAAATATGCTGATATCCGCAACACGGAGTTGATGAGACGCTTGCCTCTTTTTGCGCTCTTCGCCGGGTCAGCACATCAAGCTTCAACGAGCCGCTCTAAGTTCTCCACCGACACAAAGGACAGGAACTGAGCGAGAGTTTCTATGGAAAACACCGAAACCTTGCAACACTGGTAGCCTTCGAAGTGACATTAAACCTGAGACTATGCACATAAACAGGAAACACATTCTGAACATACAAAACCTGGTGTTGTTTTGCTGACCATCAAAACAAACCTTAAACAACATGCTCCTTGGGAGTTTGGTGTAACATTTGACAGGGCAATGGAGCTTCTACAGACTGCATGATTTATAAAACTTACAAATTCACAGTTATGTAGGTGCAAACGAAAAGATTCAGGAAGATTAGAAACACCACTGGTGATTTGCAAGTTCAACCTCTCTGAAAAGATTCGTCAACTGGAAAATCATCGCCAAGCAGGGGGGAAGACATGTACATAATACTAAAATACACATTAGGGGGTGCGTAGGCCTCTTTCTCTGTCAGAGGGCCAGAGCTATTTCTAAAATATCCAGAGCTATTTCTAAACTATCCAGAGCTATTTAGAGCTATTTCTAAAATACCTAGAGCTATTTCTAAAATATTCAGAGCTTTTCCTAGAATATCACAGCTACTTTTGAAATATCCAGGGCTACTTCGAAAATATCCAAAGCTAGTTCTCAAACATTGAAACATTGTCCAAAACGATTCTAAGCCACCTCCAGAAAACATACAGCTATTTCCAAACTAGTTCAAAAAATATTCAGATNTTCAAAAAAATATTCAGATATATTGTAAAATGGCTGCCTTTCAAAAATGCGTCGAGACACCTACACAAATACAACCACTCACATCTATCATCTATACCTCCAAAACCGTGTGCGCAGTCCATTGCCAAAGGGCAGGCATTGGCTCAAGTCTACTACACATTCCGCACCGCGCAGGTTTGGAGGCGCCGTCAAAGGGCATGGGAATCAGCTTTATATATTTGTTAGTGTCGGCATGTGTCGGCTATATATACTTCCACATTCTTTCAATATACTTGCAGACGATATTTGAAGGTTTCTTTTTCGATGATCACTACTCACAACCACTTCTCATATCACAATGTCACATTTTGTCACCACGACTCACCGTTAGTTAGTTTCTCCATAGTTGCTCTGGTAGTAAATGTATAATACTGTACATGCCATATACCAAAAAAGTGAAGGCTCTCATACATGTGAGACGTGGCTATCAGGTATGCTTTTTTACTACAATCTTCTTCGCATAACTTAGACATCTTTCAGGTTTCGTCATGTGTTTCATGGAAACGTGTTTCATGGAAAAACAAGGGGCCAAACCACAGAAAACCTCATAAACTAAAACTCAGAAATACATTCAACAAAACTCCGCCATCAAGCGGGCAACTAAAAGGAAGTTGAAATTGAAACATTCAAAAAGGCATCCCAGAAGCCCAGAAAGTCTGAACAAGGAATTCCCTACCCAGGGCCTTGGAAGAATACCACAGGAGGCTAGCAAACGTTGCGCCAGTGAGAACTGCCCAAGATACGTATATATGTATTTGTACTAATGTCTATACGCGCGCGAGTTTTCTTTTCTTGCGACTACATGGACAATGCTGTATGGTTCAGAGAAGCCTCCTGCGACTAATTCAATTTTTTCAAGTAACTGGATGAAGGGTATTGAAAATTTTAGCAGCTTCAGTTGGGTAGTGTCTTTGAGACGGTCCACCTGGAACTTGGAAAAAAATGCTCGTCCTTCCATTGTAACCAATCCTGATCAAGACTTTGCAGAACCATGGTAACGACTTATGGTGGCTTGATTAAGTTGCACCCTTTCTCTTGAACCCAAAGCAACACAACCCTGCGCAGGCAGGGGCTGACTGGAATGCTACAACTGCTTAATTTGGGATGTTTGCAGCGTGGCGAGACATAGCTGCGACAGTGGGGGAGGCGTGGGTGATCCGAAACTTTCATCCCTCACATCTAATTCGACATGTTTGATCATTGATTTATCTGTACTAGAGACCGCTTGCAAAGTGTGGCAGGCACAGGCGCTGCAAGCGTTTAACAATCGAAGTGCATGAGTGGTAGCATACTTCACTTCATGTCTATGTCTTCTTTTGCAACTTGCAGAAAACCTAGGTATATATATATATATTTTTTTTTCACTTAGGTACTGCAAACACACCGGGGCAGACTAACATTGAAATACAAAGCAAGTATGCATATATACACAGATATACATCTGTTTGTGGTTCCTCAGAAGTACGCATGGCACAAACACCTCGAAGCTAGCTAGCAACATGGAGCAAAGCAGGTCGCAGGTTGTCAAAAGCGGCGGTTCATTTTTGTGCTGTGCAATGAAAAGTTTCTGGTGGCATATTTGTCTAGCCTGAGTGGTGCAAACAACACATGACATGCTGCCCCGAGATATAGTTGACATCATGTGATCCGCACAAAGACATTTTGCTTTTGGGCGCTATGACCACTGATTGGTCTGGACTGACACCATTGGCACTAGCTCAAATTCCTTTCGCTTCCTAAGATCTGCCCAGCGAGGCCCATGGGTGTGCCTTATACCTTTTGCTGGCGAAGAAGGCACTGGCGAGCCAGCATGTTCTTGATGTGGTTTTTGGGAGTGACCGCCTAACGCCATCCTTCCAGATTTTCTTTGAGAGACGCACTGCTAGAAAAGGCCGGCGCTATGCTCAGGATGACACGCTTTGGGCTGGGATGCGTTGAGGGACCCCCTTCTCAGGACAAGCGGTTGGGCTTTGCAATCTCTTGACCCGGTTTCCCAGGCGTTTCACGGAGTATGTCCTTTTGGCCTTGAAATTGAAAATACAAGGCAGGACTATTCCTAAAATTTCCGGGACTATTTCTAAAATTTCCGGGACTGTTTCTAAAATTTCCAGGACTAATTCTAAAGTTTCCAGGACTTAATTCTAAAGTTTCCACAAATAAAGGGTTAGCCTCAGCACGGGAAGGAAAAAGGCCTTAAACTTGAACTGTGGGTCGGTTTAATCTGCTTGCCGTTGGCCCGAGGAGTTGGGGCCCCTCGTTGTCTTGTCTCATCTTTTGAAATAGGCCCTGCAACAAGCCACAGCTGCTTTCCTGTAGTGGCTGTGTCCGGGTTGATAAATAATAAATGTAGAGGGTGTAATTTTTGGTCTCCCATTTCTGCATTCTACAGCTCATGCTGCGACGTCGCTAGAGAGATATTGGCAAATTCGAAGTTATGTATATGTTCTTTTGTTTCTGTTCTTCTTTCTGTCCTTTGAAGATGTTGAAATTTGACAGATATGAATTATGCATATATATGTTTTTCAATATATCTGCAAGATAAGGTTTTGAGAGAAGTGTGTAGGAACCGCTCTAAACCGTACAGAGCCATTTCATACACACAGTTTTAAAATAGCTCTGAGCCGCTCTAAACCGTTTAGTTCTATTTCAAGCAGGTGCCATATAGCACCCACAGGCGGTCTAAAAATGAAACCGCTCTAAACCGCTCTAAACCGCTCTGGGCTATTACCTAAAACTTCATTGGGCCATGTAGAAATAGCACTAAACCGCTCTAAACCGCTCAGAGCTATTTCAAAGGTGTTGTTTTGAAAAAGCTCTGAACCGTTGTAAACCGTTCAGAGCTATTTCAAAAGTGCTCAATTGAAATCGCTCTGAACCACCGTTCAGGGCTATTGTATGTTTAAAAAAAGTGTTTGTTGATAAAATCTTTGTCAGAGAATGCACAACAACGCAAAACAGAACTTGGCTTAAGTCAAATACCCTGTATCCAACAACTTTTCATGGACGCTGGCAGGGGGATCGGGTCACATTCAATGTTTAAAAATCTGAGAGAAAGATAAAAGATAAAGGTTGAACCTTTTTTTACAACAAGTTAATTAAAAACGCCCACTCTAATCACCAACAGTCTGTGTAGGATGCTGCATGGAAGCACCAACGCTACAGCGCGCTATCCAGCNGGAAAGGTTACTCCGGACAAGGAAAGGTTAATTAGTCGCGCGCGCTCCGGGCTAAGGATTCAGGATGCTTAAATGGATTGCTGCAAATGATACATCTGTGGGTTTGCCAGGGGCCCCCTTGAACAATCCATGACATGAGAAAATGGACAAATAACAGTCCTGGACATCTGAAGAATTGAGGAACCATTCTGATTATTTTAGGAATAGTCTTATCTATCTTAGGAACAGTCCTAACTATTTTAGGAAGGAATAGTCCTGGGAATTTTAGAAATAGTCCTGGGTATTTTAGGAAATAGTCCTAGCAAATCCACAGAACCACCATATAAAGAGGCCTAAGCAGGTCCTAAAATACACATGTAAAATGCGGAACCACCAGCTAGATCTACATAGTCTACTTGTTTCTCTCTTATTTGACTTGCAAACCTGCCTCATCCTGCTTCTTCCGTCGTGGGCCTGCCCAAGCTTTATGCAGCAACAAGATGGGCGCTGCTAGAAGTTTGATAGCTTCAAACACATTGATACAAGTCGGAAGGATTTTTGGGCCCGATAATATCCCCTTGAAATGCGTGAAATGAATTGAAATGGCGCGAGACTCATCCATTTGCAATATACCCTTGACTCGCCTAGGAAAGAAGCTGCAAAAGCAGGTAGCAACCACAGCCTGGCGCCCAGAAGAAACTACTCTATTTTCAGTTGTAATCTAGTCATTCTTCGTCATGTATCAACACTGTTTGCAAAAAGAAACTGTCAATGTTTGAAACAAAATAAAATTAATGCATCTACAACTTTGGAAAAATCGCGCTTGCCAAAGATGGCAAGTTTACTAAAGTCTTAAATGCCAAACGGTGCTTTCTGGTTCTCAATCTCGCCAGTATGACGGACTCATGCTCGCCATTGATGCTGGCATTGGATTGGGAGAGCTGAGACCGTACGGAGGTGCTGCTGATGGTAGATCCTGCGGGTATTCAGTTGGCATCCTCCAGCCAAAATGGAAAATGTTTGAAGTCATTTCTCAGAACGCAAAGTGGGACACCAAATCCAGCAGTTGATTTTAAGGTAACTTGTTCATTAAATTTTGTGAGGAATGTGTTGTTTCTCTATATTGCAAAATGGTTTAGTCATACTATTTTCCACTGAACGTTTGTGTATAGACCTGTAAGACCAACAATGCCCATCAGTCCCCATAAGCTGCCGCAGTGGGCACGCCAACGGGCGCCACGTTGTAGCCTAAGGATTGGGCAACTTGAGCCGCTGCAGCCTAGGCGTTTCCATTGACTCGGCAGTTTGTAAGTAGTGCTAGATATCTTGATGATGAATATTGATGATTTGTTCATATCTGTTCGAACTGCAATATCTTCATATCTTTACTAATCTTGAAAAAATGGGAAAGCAGCTCAGTTGGGATGATGTATCTTTGATAGCGCTGCCTGCTGCGCGCTGACTTGTGCTACTTGTGCTTGCGTTGCAGCTGCCTGTCACACCCCATGGATGGTGTCCAAGATTGTGTGTTGCGAATGTGCTTCCCAACGAGCCATGCCAACAGTGCACGAGTCGGCACTTGTACAGACTTGTCACTTGCAGGCTTACCCTTGAAAGAGATTTCGAACAAAAAAAACACGTAAAAAAGCATTCACATGTAGGACATCGAATGAAAGACCTCAAGGAATTCAGTCAGGTAACGAGTGGATAATATGGATTTTTAAGACTTCTCCCAACTCGCTACCTGCGCTGCTGCTGCTTGTGCTGCTGCAACTTCTGCTGCCTTTGCAGCGGCAGCTTTAGCTGCGGCAGCCTAAGGCCAAAAGGCACGCACTTATTCGTTGTCGTGGTTTGGAGCTTCGGAGTGAAACACTACACAGTTTTATTTGTAGTAAATTGTATTGACATTGTATCGATTGCTTTGTCATAGGATTGCACTGTTTTTCAGCGTTGAACATCTTGTCCACTGATTAGACCTCTCAAAATGCAACATACGGCTTTGATGTGTTTTGCAAAGTGTCATCAACCTTTTTCCAGGTTGCTGTGCATGATGTTGTCAGGATGGAATGATTTCAATATGATGATGCTGATGATGCTGCTGATGACGATGACGATGACGATGACGATGACGATGACGATGACGATGACGATGACGATGACGATGACGATGACGATGATGATGATGATGATGATGATGATGATGAAGATGAAGATGAAGATGATGATGGTGACGATGAGGATGAGGATGAGGATGAGGATGAGGATGAGGATGAGGATGAGGATNNNATGATGATGATGATGATGATGATGATGATGATGATGATGATGATGATGATGACGATGACGACGACGACGACGATGATGATGACGATGACATGACTAGCACTGACAAACCAATGCAGTAAATACTGCACTGTCTTTGGCAAGGATACATGTAAGTGGAGTCGAACACATCCCGCATCGGGACTTCATTTCATTTATCACACCTCTACTAGGTCAACTGTATCTGAACCCATGGAAGATCAGCACGTTGTTCAACAACTTATTACATATGTATTTATATGACTACATGCATCATATATAGTATTAAGTAACTTCTCTTCACAAACCACCTTGAACGATTTCGAATGACCGTGACCTCACTGTGACCTAAACATCATCATTCTCTCCACCCATGACCTGCGTGCTGGCAGTGTAGGCATGCTGGGCCCATTGGGCTGCTGCTGCCGATGGTGGCGGTGGCAAGGGCATCACTGGAGGCATTTTCACCTTTCAATGTGGCATGACACGTGAAAACGGAGGGTTTACCTTGCTGATAGATTCACTGTCAACCACAAGACTTTGCATCATGTGGCTTTAAAACAAAAGCCATTGGATGTCCAGGTTGAGTTTTACAAGAAATGATTCCCCTTCCTTGGAGCTCAAGATCATATTGGAAGCTCAAGTACAGAGAAACTCAATGTCTAATCCAAGTCGTCTCTTCTCAACACTTCTGGCACTGAGCTCAATACATTGGAGCTTTGGAAGGATGTCGCTTGGCTAGATCTTGTGGACGTTGTGCCCTGGAAGATCAAGCTGGATTGACGTCTGGAGTGTGGAAGGCAATTGGATAGATACTTGTTTCTCTAATGTGGCCCTGTTCTAAATTGCTCATAATCTGACATTGTCAGGTAAAAAAAACAGACACAGATAAATCCTTCAAGATTACTGGAAACCTTTTCTTTCACTCTTCCGTCACAGCTCAATTGCTTCTAAGTTATCGGCCATACTTTGTGGCATCAACATGTCCAAAAGATGACCTGAGAAGGGTTTTGCAGGTGAAGATTGTGTTAGTGACATTCACGACCAACAACCCGTGGCGTTTCAAATATTCCCATGACTTCGAGGCTTTTTCATGATGTTTCAGATTTCAAACACTGCAGCTACTCAATTTTGTCGCAACTTGTCTTCCCAAAAAATCTGAGTATGCAACTTGATGTCTCAACCGACCTGCCAAAGGATCTTCAATGTTGACAACGATGACAAAGGATCCCATCCCTGGAAATCACAGGATCGCACTGAGCCTCGACATGGATTTGTTGAAACGACCTGGCCAAACTAAACGATGCACACAGAAACACAAATCTATGGTGAATAATAGCAGAAACGGAGAAGAGATTCACTTGCCAATTAGCTACCAATATTCACTGACAACGTGATATTTTTCTGGCCAATCAATAGTTGGTTGCCTATAATTTTGCTGACATGACAAAATGATATTTCTCTGGAAACCTCTTGAAATACTATCAGTGACAGTAACTCAGATTGTCTCTGTTCTTGACATAATGCACAGCCAGCGGTACCGATTCCTCAACTGGAACTCAATGCAGCACCCGGTGACATCTAGACGACCGAGGCCCATAGATCTTCTTGTCTTGAACCAAATTGTTGTGGCAGTTCAATTATCCTCCATCTAGTAGTGAACCAAGGCAACACTGGACTCAACATTGCAGCTGATGAACTTCTCAGCTGATTGAACAAAATCCAGGTATAAGATGCTTCTACATGTCTCTGAAGCATACAACTGGCAAAGCATTAAAGGACTGGGAGACTGAAAATTGGATTCTGTGTGGTTGAAGAGAGGGACGCAAACGTATCAAACACATATAATACGTAGATATATAGAAATATGTAGGGTTAGAATAAATATAGTATGGATATAAAAATTATTTCAATATCATCATTGTCATCGATTCATCATTCAATTAAGTCATACAGTATATTATTACATTCTTTCTTTATCATTATCAATTGACTATTTCTAGAGCCTATCTTTCATATCACGATCTCACTTAACCATCTTTTCTAGCGCATCCCTCGGTGATCACGTCTGCGCTCTAGGTTGCTGCTCTTCCGCCTTGCGCATTTGATGAAAGCAAGCAGGAAAAACTGTCCAACCGACCTCAACAAATGGAGCTACTATCCTTGTTGAGGTAAAGCTAGTCTACGAGTATTTGACGAATTTCTAGGTCCCAGATACAGAGTGGCCCACCGACTCATGCCTTGCATCTTGAGAGTTGCATCTTGATCCTTGAGGCATTGGCGAGCTACATGCCAGCATCTACAATTCAAAGTAGATGCATAATTTTGTATGTTTCTCCTGGAGACATGTATCACAACAAAATACTGTGTATATTTCATATCAAATCATTTCAGATTGCTGGAATTGGTCGAGTCAGACTTGCTGTATAGTACCAGTAGAGCCGCACGAGGCGGTGGCGGAAGTTTCAAGAATAGGAAACGTATAGGAGAGATTGGTTGCTGTGAATCACGGATGACAAAGCAAAAACACTGATGGATCGAACTGTCCAACGGTGTGACTGACTAACTGCGGAACTGTCTAACTGATTAACTGACTAGCTGGCTAGTAGTTAGTTAGCTAGCTAGCTAGTTAGTTAGTTAGTTAATTCGTTAGTTAGTTAGTTAGTTCGTTAGCTGGCTCATGAGTTAGTTAGTTAGTTAGTTAGTTAGTTAGATAGATGGCTAGTTAGTTAGATGGCTAGTTAGTTAGTTAGTTCGTTCGTTCGTTAGTTAGTTGGGTAGTTAGTTAGTTAGGTCGTTAGTTAGTTAGTTAGTTAGTTAGTTAGTTAGTTAGGCTAATGAGTTAGTTAGTTAGTTAGTTAGTTTGTTTGTTTGTTAGTTAGTTCGTTAGTTCGTTAGTTCGTTCGTTCCTTCGTTAGTTAGTTAGTTCGTTAGTTAGTTAGTTTGTTTGTTTGTTAGTTAGTACTTAGTTAGTGACTTAGTTAGTTAGTGAGCTCGTCAGTTAGAAACGTCTCAAAATGCTGCAAAACGCAGGTGTTTTGTACATTTTGCCTTGCAAATGTGCTTCGCGCCACAGCGGCGTGCCATTTTTCAAGAGCGGAACGTCAAAAAGTGGCCCGAGCATGTGGTGCTTTGCACATTTTGACTTACAAATATGCTTCGCGCCACAGCCGCGTGCCATTTTTGAACATCGCAACGTCCAAAATGGCTCCGACACCGTCAGTTTTTTAGCATTTTCACTTGCAAATGTGCTTCGCGCCACAGCCGCGTCGTCCATTTTTGAACATTGAAACTTCCAAAGTGGTCCGACGATTGTGGTGTTTTGTGTCATTTTGACTTGAAAACGTGCTTCGCGTCACAGCGGCGTGCCATTTTTGGACATCGGAACTTCAAAAAGTGCTCCGACACCGTCAGTTTTTTAGCATTTTCACTTCCAAATGCGCTTTTCGCCACAGCGGCGTGCCATTTTTCGCCTGTCTGCGGAACAGCCACCTCCGCACCCGCCGCTTTAGCGAACCTACTTTTCGAACAGCAGGAACCACGAATCATTGAAAAAACACAGCGATTCGCGACGTCCCTAACATTTTTCGCGCATGTACCTTCTTTCTAGTCACTCTACACGCGTGTTGATCTTCTTTCTGCTGACTTGACATCTCTACTCTGCTCGACACCTCTACTCTGCTTTTCAACTCTGCATATTGTCGGAAGTTAGACTTCTAAACTTCCTTCGATGAGATTGATAGTCTATCCGCATCCAAGGAATCTGTCTATGCACCCGTACATCTGTTCGTGAACACGCTGCCCCATTGCTTGCCAGTCTCCCTGACAGGGCGGCTGTAGCAAGGCACAAGTGCTTGGGCGGGGGCAACATTGCAATCGCATGGTCCTATTACTTGGCACAACCACGCAAAAAACAACTAATCTTGTGGACACTTGTTACACTCCAGTAAAAATGGGAAATTTTCCCATGGGTACATCTTGCTATCGTAAAAGGACAATGAAATGTCCCCCCGCATCAGCTGCCTTGCAGGCAGCGGTTTGGGTTGACCCTCCACCTCCTGGGAGCAATGGAGACGGAAAAGGTTGAATCCTATGCCATATTGTCTGCTTGCCAGCTTGCCTGCTTGCCTGTCTACCGAACACAACAAACATTGACAGCAACTCCCGAAAAACCCGAAGATATTGTCAAACCAGCTGGATTTTAGATGATTTGATGATGCTTTGACGATGTTTTGATGATGATCTGATGATGAACCGTTGCACCTCAGTGTACGTTTGACACCATGAATCCGCCACATTCCCTTGAACTGCAGTATCTAAAAAGTCACTCCTGCAGGCGATGCATCATTAGACTGTGTGCTGCATAGATACTCGTAAAGGGTCCAATGCACTCCATCTTCCTGGCATGGTTATATAAAGGCTTCCAAAAAAATCAGTTGGCAAAAATAGAAGTGGAGTAAAACAGAATATCCCGAAGTTCTTTGGGGAACTTGATATTTCTGACAGAAATGGATCTTGGGTGGTATTTAAGAATCATCATTCTATAGGCCTTGATGTTAAACATCTAGTCAATAAAGGTGTTTACAGCAAAACGTGAAGAGAAGACTGTTCCTGTTTGGGGTAGCACTGTATGTTAAGGGACAAGAAAGCCAGTCGTAACCATAAGAGTTGTATGCAATTCAAGCAAACAGATTTGGGCAAAGTGCCACAAATACACTCCCTTGCCTATAGCCATCAGTTCCTTCACGGGCAATGTCCACTTTGGCGCCAGTTTTGCTTTCAATGGTCCTTCAACTTCACAGCATACCGAAAGTGCAATGCGAAAAAAAAAACTTTCAACACCTGGAACCTTTCAAAGAATACAGTGTACCGTACCTGTGTATCCCTCCGGTTTCCAAGGAGGAGCAAAGAAAAATGCAATATGGCAACATGAAATTTCAATACAAAATAGTGATCCTGAAAGTTTCACACCTTGGGAATCCCAATCACTCATCAGCTGAGCTGACAGCTCCTGATGAAGTCACCAGATCGTCCAATAAGAGCAGGAACCAGTTGAGCCTGTTTGGATCACCAAAACAACATTGAAGTCATCCGCAACAGATTTCCTCATGGCTCATCTTAACTCAAAGAGAAGGTGAAATTCACACTCAAGTTTCAACTGCTAATGTACCCAGTACAGTCACTGGGCAAGTAATTCTGAGCTTCTGACAGGTAATGCACAACTAATGGAATATGGAAGCCTCGTTCCCGGAACACACTGGATTGAGTGGATCCTATCAATGTCTCTCAATGGTAGGTATTGTCTTTCTGATGCTTTATTGAATCTTATGATAGCTTCCGGTTATCAGTTACACCCAGTTGTAGAGTGTTGTCATAGAATGTCATTGTAGATTTTGAATAGATATCATAATCATATAATACTCACAATATTATATCTAGATAGATATCAAATAGAAAGTGGATATTGTACACAGCCAATCTTTGCAAAAGATCCGAGGTCTGAACTCGGCAGTTCCAGGAGGCATCGCATCCAGTTCCTGGCGGCAGAGGTCCCGCGTAAACCATGGTTAAACCCGGAATGGTAAGACTAGAAAAAAAATGACAAGATAAACAAAGTCATGCACCGCAACAACTTCACGCCTAAGGAGAAACGAATTTGTTGAGTTCGACCTGGGGATATAAATATAGCGACCTTCGGCTTTATTACTCACGTTAAGAGACCTATCAGAATCTATCTTCTAATTTTGCATCGGTGTCCTGACCCAAGATCTGGAGTCCACCACCAGCCTCACAAGTTGAAGTTTGGTACAGGAACCCCAAACTTGTGGGAACGTTTGTAGACATGACTGTGACCAGGTCTGTTCAGCTGTTCTGTGTCGGACAAATTAGTCATGGTACAAGTCACAGCTCCATCGTGCAACACTGACATACATAGCTGGCAACATATTATATATATATATATTGAAATGTACACACAATTGAACCGCTACGACGACGGCAACAACAACAACAACAACAACAGCAGCAACAAACTTTAATTAAGATGCACGATGATGCACGCAAAAACTATGAGTAAATGGCTTCTTACTAGCTCTCTTTCGAGCAATTTCTACTTCCAGCCCTAATGCCTTGCCGCCAAAGCTTGGGTGGCCGTGATATCCACCACCTTTGCCGCCTGTAACAGGTCCAAAAGGGGAAAGAAGTAATGCAAAGTCATGATTCCGAGCAAAAGTTGTGACTTTTAAATATTTTTAAAGCAAAGATCCTGAGAAGCCCTTGAAGCCTACAACATCCTACAACAACTTATCAAACAAAAAATAAATAAACACTAATATGTTGGAACATTATTGGAATCACACCTTGCAGGGTACAAGTCTAGATTGACTCCAAAGTGCTACAACAAGTGCCTCCACCACTATGGCCCCCATAGTTTCCAGCTGCTTCATAGCCCCATCCACCACCTACATCGAGAGGATCCGTGCCACCATTCATCGCTCCAAAGTGTCAACAGCAAATTTACATCGAATAGATTCCTGTAATTATATTCAAGGAATGATTCCGCAGCACACAACATTCTCCTTTACTTAAATAGATTTACATCCATTGATATTCTTTGGTACATCAGTACATCAAGCTCCCTGCCATTCCACCTTCTTCTTCGCCAAAGTTGATGACACGAAGGTAATGTTGGAACTCGGCGAGAAGTCATGAAGCGGAAAGTTACGACACATGAAGTAGATCAAAAGTTGTGAAGTAGATCAAAAGCTCTCCTTAACCTTCCTTTCCTGACACTTGCAGCCCTCCAATTCCCCCAATGATTGATTCTGTTCCTAATCGATTCTTGACCCAAATGAAATAAAGACATCGCAACATACTAAGAGACAGACCTCACCAGACTCTGTTTCCGCTTCAGTTTTCATGTTCTCAGCCACCTGATGTAAGGCTTGAATCAAATTCTCCGCGGTCCCCGCGAACGTAGCCAAACGATGCCTGGCAAATCTGGTGCTTTCAAAAACAACGAGGAAAATCACCAATGGCGATTCTCCGTTGCGGTCAAGCGAGTCAGTGGTTCCCTGCCACAGCTTCATCACGGATATTGATCTGACAAGACGCGCGATGGGGAAGTTCGGTTGGTTGTCTACTACATAGTGAACCCATGTATACCCATGTTATTTATAGATGGAGTCAAGACTCACATAAATTGCCTTTAAGTCACATGATTGTCACATGATAAAGACAACTTTGCGTTGCCGCAAACAATTCCGTTTTTGTGTTGCATAAGCTCTCAACCACTGACGCCAATAGCTCCTCTGTACATGAGCCGGTCTAGGCCGTATATTCAAACACTACATGTATAGACAGCATGCTGCAAATTGCTGCAACAGCTACAGTACCTCAACCACTGACTGCACACATTGTTGTTGGCCCTTCACTGTCGCTTTGTTCTGCTGCATCCCCACAAGGACTTCCAAATCCATAGGCATCCTTGAGGATCATCAGTTACTGCTACAAGACATGGCAAATGTGGCTGGAAGTTCCATGCAAATCCTGCAGCTTCTGCTCCAACAATAATTTGGTTTCAGGCTGCAACTGCCAGGACACATCTAAAGCAGCTTGGAGCGATTCAACCTGCATAGCTTCAACTTGATCACAAAACACACCGACCCTTCACCCTTTGATCAAACATTCTCTGTTCTTTCCATGATAGATAAAATAACCCCAACCTGATATAAAGGGGTATGAAGGGCATGTTTGTATTTTCATATTTCTTTTGGTTGAATGTCCACTATGATGGCGGGCCTTTTGTTGAGTGCAAGTGTGACGTTGAACTTCTTTGGGTTATTTGGGGAGAGTCGTCCGAAGTACTGCAAGCCCTACTATCCCTTGGAGGACACCTGTGCACAAAGCATAGCAAACAACCAAAGCTTCATTGCTACACGTCTTTGCACATCATTATTTTCTTTATCCAAAACCACAAGAGCTCCACACCCACTGGAAAAAAAAAATGCAAATCTGTCCTGGTGTCCAGGGTGTTTCAGCAATTCCAAAACCAGGTCGTCATTGCTGATGGCTGCTGCATGCGAAAGTGCTGTCTCGGTGTTCACTGACCAGGCCTGGGAAAGCAGCCATGTTCAAACGCTGACACGTACCGTGAACCTGTTAATTCTAAGTCTAAGCTATTTGGAAGCGTGACGTGTATGTTCTTTACATTGTACATGCACATTAATTGATATGGGGATTCAGTCCTATGATTGGAGTTTCAGTCGTGATAATCAGCCATGCTAATACACATGTGACTTGAGGAGATTCACACACCGAAATCACACTGAACTAATGTGAATGTGAGAATTGTTGAAGAAACAAAAAAACAAAACATCAATTGCCGTAGTGTGGATCTTAAACATGAGAAGCAGCTGTTTGTGCTCATTGTACTGTGGACTAACGAAATGACACGATCTAATCTTCTGCCCCAGTCAAACCATCTATATACAGTAATCATCTACCAGTTGCATGGAACATCAACATCCTACATTGTAAAATCCAGTGGCTACTGTTGTAATGGATAAACTGATAAACAATACCACAAGAATTGCAGTGGTTTCAACATCCCAAGCAGTACAAGATTGTGACGATAAACTGCACCTATCCCCTGTCTCTTCTGCTATTTGCAGAACGTCCCAAAGTTGCGAGAACTTCCAAGTCACATTGAGCTGATTGAAATTCGGATGTTCCAAAATAGCTTTAGCCACTGATGCATTTCGAGCAGTATGTAAAGCACTCTGATTTTGTTTGTCCAAGGCATTGATTTCTGTAAAACCTCCAGCAAAGAGGAGATCACAAACCTTTCCAGAAGCAGCAAAATGCAAGGCACTACGGCCTTTTGTGTCCTTGGCGACTGAAGAGAAACAAGGTCATGATGTTCATGATGGACCTTAAAAAATCATACAGTATTGGTTTCCTAACAAAAGAGAGAATCTTGAGGTGTCACATAATGTCACCTAATTTTGAGACGCACCGCACCCATATGCTATGATTCAACATGTCAAATTTCTCTGTTGGTATGTGCGTTGCAGCAGTTTTTTCAGTAGTTCAGCCGTTGACCAATCACAAAATGAATGTTGAACAACTGTCTAAAACAGGTCTCGCATCTCACCCGGAACATCGTAAAACCAACGAAAACATGAGCCCTGCTACGGCATCTACAGTAGCATGGGAGTGCGACGCTGATTCCGACATCTCAGGAACATCAATCTATGAATAAAAGGTCGAATAAAGGATGGAAGTGCAACACAATTGATCAGTAGTTCAAGACTTCAAAAAGATTCCGTGAAACAATCAACAAAATTTCAATCATGAATGATTCCATTGATGATTTGTCCAAGCATCCAAAACATCCAACAAGTCAGCGCCGATTGTCGTTGGATTCTTCAACATCACAGTGGCAATTTGTTCACTACGCACCAGCACATGTACAGCGGTTCTGCCTAAAGAATCCAAGCACCGCAGTGAATCAAAAGAAGGATCTTTGATGATCTCAGCGCAAACACCAGGTGAACTAGCCCTGTGCAAAGCGGTTTGTCCAGAATGATCCTGAAGATTGATGGAAGAAAAGTTGGGTTGTCCAAGAATGATGCGACACATCTCTGCCGTATTGGCATAATGCAAACAGGTACAACCAAATCGATCTGTAGCATTCAATGTCTCTGTTGATGACAAGTCTGGAGACTTTAAAAGCACCTCTAGTACCGTCTCATTTGCAGCGTGATGGAGTGCTGTTGTACCGTTTCCAGTACCAGAACTTTTTCTACCTGAAGCTGCATGGAAATGCGGGCTGTTTAACATGTGTTGACAGTGAAGAACTAATCCACGTGAGGCCGCATGATGCAACGCCGCGAATCCTGCATCTAAAACTCCTTCTACCTCACCCACTCGCTCATGTTGAAGAAGTGCTTCGAAGGCTGCTGCAAAGCCACTCCAAGCCAAGGTTTTAAACATATTTCCTTTTTCTTGGATTGGAATGTCCAAATCGGCAAAGTCAGGATGATACACGATCTCCAAGGCAACATGTGGCTCTTCAAGCCTTACTGCCTCCTGTAGCAGGATATTCAATGCGAATGGATCTTCTCCATGTCCCAGTTCCTTCCGAAATTGCTCCAAGGTCATCCTAGGCTGTCGCAACACTTGTACATCTACTTTATCTCTTGATATTTGAAGAAACGGTTTGGCCTCATCATCCAAAATCGCAGTACCACATAAAAGCCTCTGCTCGAGTCGTGGGATTCCGATTTTTTCTTCCAAAATCTCTTTGGCCTCCAAGACGGCCATTCCGGAATGAAGTTGCACCGTATGACTTTCTCCAGCCATGCTACGGAAAGTGACCAGCAATGCTTCCTTACTGGACTCGGTCATTTCGTAGGATCCACAGATGGATGGAGGCAATGGAGGCAATGGCAGCCGATGTGTTGAGCAGCTGCATTTCCCAAAAAGAGGCCACGGCCAAAAACATGTTGGTATCAAGTTTGGTAATATGTTCCTCGTGGATAATTGTGAAAATTTGTGAGTGATTGGTTGATATTACCACAGATCCGCGGAACAACATCCAAGGTTTGTTTGGCTGATCAACTCAATCTTGGAACGGCACTCCAAAATACCTGGATGGAAGACTGCAACATCAACCCACCAGAATCGAATTATCACAACTTGCACCCTCCAAACAGTCCAACCCGCATCAACCTTCATGTGATCCACATATATATATATATAACGCTGTAGTTTATTACCGTCCCGTACAAGCTCGATGGATTTCCCGCATGCCTTGCAGCCACTGTCTCGGCGCAGCTCCTTAATCTTGGCGCCTTGACTGCCAATCAGCAGTCCTGTCCTCAGTGGAAATAGATTGCCACGTTTTCCGACGTTGATATCTACGACCATGCCCCAACAAGAGTAATACTTGAATATAGACATACATACGGTACCAATATATCTACTGCATAGTCTATATTGAATAGTCTTTGAAGTATATGTCTGTAATTTGTCTGTTGCATGTTCCACTAAGCACACAAAGGTGTCATTACATTGTCACGTTGTGGAAAAACATATTGCAGTATGTGTTCTACATTGTTCTACTGAGACCATCAATAAGAACAAAATGTGTTTGCATGTAAATAACAACAAAATGTGTTTGCGTGTTAGGTGTACACGAGGAGTCCGGATGCAACAAACATCCGTGATATAGGAAAGTGAATGCAGCAATGCATGCTTGGTCCATCTTGGCCCCGTGCATTTCTCTGGACAGGATGACTCGGAGGATAAGCTCTCCTGCCACAAAGAAGCTTATCTGATTTAGCAACAGTGAAT
This sequence comes from Breviolum minutum Mf 1.05b.01, assembly GCA_000507305.1. Classification (NCBI taxonomy): domain Eukaryota; class Dinophyceae; order Suessiales; family Symbiodiniaceae; genus Breviolum; species Breviolum minutum. Next base: position 158,418 of record DF240787.1, read on the forward strand.
AGAACCACCAACCCTCTGTCAAAGACATTTTAAGCTGTTTCCGAAGCATAGTTCACATATTGTTCTAAATTCTTTCTTCTCGAAACCTTAGCCAAAAAAAATACTTTAGCCAAACTTTCGCTCTACATAAACTTCATCTTGAAACTCCATGTATGTTCCAGTCATATCTTACTACTTTCGCGAAACTTTCGCCAAGAAATGATTTACTTTGGCAAATTCAGCTTTTAACTTTCGCCAAAGGTCATTTTGGCATACTAAAGGTCATCGAATACTACACTCGAGACAAGGACCTTTAGAACGACACCCATATATTAATCCAAACCTTCCTGTACTTACTTCTTCCAGACAGACTTTAGTGAAATCGGTGCCAACATCCACAAAATAAAAGTCAAGATCCTCTCTTGGGTCTACACTCTACACATCTGCTGTTACACGTCATTGTCAAAGCACAAGGTGGCAGTCGCAGGCACCTTCTTTGCCCACCATCTCACAACCTGGTGGAGCTTGTCGACTCCTTTCATCCTCTGAAAGCTCCGTCATTTTGCCTCCCGAGTGATCAGGAGTGATATGATGGATGGTCACCGGTGTCATGTCATGTGATTTTTGTTCTGGCCTTTTAGCGTCAACTTCACCAATCCAAATGCAAATTAGAACCACAGCTTGACATTCAGAATGAATGATTTCATTTGTAGAAATGAGTTGTGTGCAACATGAATCAAACAGAAATTCACTCTCAAAGTCCAAGATGTTTCAATATATCCATCCTTTATCATCTAGTTAACTTAGTTAGTGGTTTCAACCCATTTGAAAAATATGCTCCTGAAATTGGATCGTTTCCCCCAACAAACATGGGTGAACCATGAAACCACCAACAGCTTCACGCCTACAATCAGATCCAAGGCCCGTGTGACACCATCTGGTAGGTCAGAATAGACCTCGGGAAACGAACTGGAGATCTTAACAAAAAAAGTTGAGTTGATAGTTGTTTAGTTTGGCTAAATATTGATCACACTTAAGACTTGTAGATGAAATATACTTGAAGAATATTCTGCAGAATATTGTGCAAAGCTGACCTTGTCTGCTTTTTTTTGTCGTATTCAAAGTAGTTTGATGGTGAGACATTTGGTGAACATGAAAGGAAAGCGGAAGAGCACCAACTGACTCAGTCGTTACATACCGCGTACCCCCCCCATCCATAGTCGAGTTTGTTCTTCTGTTCCATGCTGAGCTGATGGCGCCAAGCACGCGAAGTTGTGTATCAGGAAAGAAGTCCCCTTTGTTGCTAAAAACGAAACGACTTCCAGACTCCTGTGATGAAACCGCGAGACGGAGATCCAAAGGGGCTACAATTGATGCGCCTAAAAAAAGGCAGCAAGAGATATCTCAATGTTCTCTGGACCAGTCTGACAAGGCCAGGATTTTGAAGGTATTTCACCACTTTTTAACAAAATCAGCATTACAACTCAGGTCCCTCATCCCAGCCAAAATTTCAACCCAATCTCAACTCGCTCAACTGGTCCTGTTGTAGCTCATCTTTCAAGGTCCCTTTATCACGAAGCAAGTAACTGGCCAAGACATCTGGGATCAATGCCTCAAGGCCCAGGTTGACAGAAACAACCGAAAAACTCCAATGCTTAATGTTTACCTTAAATGTGTTTAACTGTCCTTTACCAAAAACTCTAGTGTATTTCAGGTGCACTTCAATGACTCAAGAACTCATCAATGTAACTTGTTATTTTTGTTTTGATCGACTCTTTAACTATGAAACCCCACAACGCTGGAACCATTGTTTAAAAAAAATATGGGCTTTGGGGGACCATGGTGAGCAACGACAACTCTCAACTTTGCTGCTGACCTTCAAACAATACTTCATCTTGAGGCCAGTATCTCTTCGACGCCAAGCTGAACCTCCAGCTGTCTATGGGGCTGAAGTGAAATTGAACAAATAATGAGAAAAATAATGAGAAAAATGGATGATGCCTTAAATGATTTCAGGTTGTGTTGGAGATAAATGGCATGAAATGGAATTATCAGAGCCATGACTCTATATGCTTTTGATCTATTGTTTGATTTGTCCTCAAGCTTTGCAGAACAAATGTTCACTTTCTCAAGCTTCATCTCAATTTCAATGCAATTCTTAAGCCTGAAGAATGGCCAGAGTCCTCATGACCACGTTTCATGGCGCAACTGGCTCAAGCCCAGGTCCCCTCAAAGTCAGGTAATGAGGTAATGATTGGGTCGGCTATTCGAGTGTTTCTGCGCTTGGATTCTTTCTACTTCTATCTCTACTAGCGCATTGTAACGCAAGGACTGCTGCGAAACTCCGCATGGAGCTGCTATCTCCATAATCCCCTATGCAACGCTTGGAAAGGCCTTCCAATTCAGCTCGTGAGATGTTGATACACTTTAAAGGTCAAGCAGAATTGAGGATGTGCGATACTTCTCCTGGCTTTATAGGAATCATTGCATTCATGCATCCAAGTTTCAAAATGATGCTCCAATCTGACTCTTAGGTGATCTTCTATGCCTCTATTAGGGATCACATCGGATCACATCAATATGTTTGAAACCTGAAATCTTGCGGCAAAGGGTCCATTCACCAAATTGGCTGATGCAAACAACTCCAAAGGGTCAATGTGAGGTTTTCCACTCCAAGCTTCAAACCTACAACATCCTGTAGGGCGAATGATATTGAAAAATTCAAAATGCACGCATAGATTGGTGTACGTATACACGTATGCACTTTCACCTGAAGGAGTGCCATCAGTATATGAGTTGTTCAAATAATCCCAGGATAACAGCGTGCAAAGTCTGAGAAACAGAATATTTTCACTCTGCATATCAGTATGCCGCAGGGTTGAATTCCAGGTGACCTGCAAGACAACTGCGTTGCTCGCTGTTGGATGTCCATCCATTACCCTAACACCCCCAACATGGCAATTTCAATGTAAACATCAAGGAATCATTGACAATTTCATACATTCTGTGCTTTCTGACGCGAAGAACTTCTCTTCGCCCTTGCGGGTGATTCGCCTTGGTGGCAAGGTTGGAGTCTGTGGGAAGGCCATGCGATGTGACTTGAACATTTCAGTGACTCGAACATTTGCCCCCTTCAGCACCTGAAGTGCGCTGAGTTTCAGCAAAGCCACCTGCGTTTCAACGGCCAAAAGATAGGGATTGGTGATGACAGGTTACATTGAAACAAAAAATAATATATATATATATAACCATATATAATATATATATACATATATATATATATTGTAGTATCCAAACTCCACCTGAGAAAGATGGAGAACCTATGTAAGGAACAAATAACCGTGATAAAACTCAATTGGGGACTTCACAAAGCATCACAACATTAGCACAAAAACATCACAAATTCTGACATTTCAAAGTCAGAAAATGATTAAACGTGCTTTGTACACACGCAAAAAAATCAGTGGTCGCTCCCATCAGTGACACTGAATTATTAATTATATTATATTCCCCAAATTTATCCCCGTGCCGCCAATCCATCCCCGTGTGTTTTCCTGGCCTCAAATCAGGAATGCCAAATCATTGTTCTTGGAAGCATAGCCGAAATACACCCCACCGAACCTGGTGAACAAAAGGAGAAGAACTTTTAAAATTCAAATCCAATCCTCATGATGTATCCAAAATGAATAGAAATCATACACCTTTCATCAATCTACAAGGCATATTCACCATCACCAAGGCCCTCTCCAGGATCCCAAACTTTCCCGTGCCGGGCATGTGAAACGCGGAGTAGCCAGGCCATAACCTCCCGTTTCAAATCACAAATCATGGGAGAGTGATGAGTCTATACCACAAAAAACATGGTCCAGTGGTTTTTGCAGCAAGGGGCAGTGATGGGGATTTTTTTCCTACATTCAGAAGATTTCTCTGGATTTCTAGAATTGTTGGAACCTCAAAAATGACTATTGGATTCCTCCGACAGGACAGGAATCTTCTCTTCAAAGCAGGTCTTATGTTGAGGTTTCAGCTGTCGGTTTTCGAACATGCTGAACACATGTATACTATCATGTCCTATCATTGTCTCTATCATATCATCCATCTTTGGGCCCACGTCCTTAGAACAGCCAACACTGAAGATTGGTCTGGGGGTCAAAAGGACCTAGAGGAGGACCATGATGGGACTGTTGCGAGGGTAGGCCGGATCTTAAATCTATCATACAGTACTGGTTGATATTGGTTGATGTTTGATGTTAATTACATTGTCCACCTGCTTCTTGAGTTCTCATTGATAAGTGGAAATATATGCAGTCATTAGATAAATGTTTAATTAATTAATCATACATGATCTTTATTTATGTCATTGTCCGAGTCTGTGCTTGCAATCATGATCCTCTAACCGGACTAGTGACTAGAGCCATCCCAATCCTGTTGACACAGTGCCACTCTTCAGCACTTTAAGGCCGTGGCAATGAGCGCAATGTCACTGAGGCAGTCGCAGCATCCTGAGCAAGCTCGGCCATAGAGACGGGACCGGTGCGCTTGGAACGCATGTCTTTCCAGAGGTGTCAGTGAATGCGTGGCTTCAAAATGATTGGACATTTCATCTCAGTATGAACAATCATGACAACTTGCGTAGGATTCATAATGCTTTCTGTCTAAAAATAGCAAAGGATATCTTTAAAAACCAACAATGTAGCAATGATGTTCAACAAAAAACACTATGCAACTACAATCCATCAAACATCAAACATATCAAAACATATTCACTAATTCCACATGGATAGAATTCCTTAGTAAAATCAACAAATTCCAATGAATACAAAACATCAACCTTGATTGACCCTCGTAAACTGGGACACCACACTTGACGCATGGCCCAACATCCCTTGGGCAAATCTGCATCCAACGACTCCAAGAAGTTGGCTCGGAACTCCAACTGCGAGGATCGGTAACTGGGGGAGGCTTCCAACAACTAGAAATAAAGGACATGTTGTCTGAAAGTAAAAGTTGAACACATATTATATGAATTGGATAAGTTGTAAAATTATTGTGAAATGATGACTGCTGGGTTGAAGAGTGCTTGTGAAAAAATATGTATGACTATTATAATGGCAATAGAGACAACAACCTTACTTTGCTCCAACTCATTTCAAACAAATTTGCCAGAACTCATCATATCTTCATCAACGTGTTGAAGTTACACCAGGGACAATGCCATGAGATAACATATGACTAAGAAAGATCAACGATCAAAAGCTGGTATCCTGTGCTGAGTATCCCCGACATCATTTGAGGCCTGAGCTTTTAAGCTCAAGACCTCAGGTCGGCAGGAAACGGTGATTCAGTGATGGTTATGATGGCTGATAGCTACCCTCGTGGAAACTAACATCATATTCCATTTTCAGGTAGTCTTGAAGATGATATTCCTTTTCCCAAGGTTGGATATGTTGGTTCCCTGGAGGGCAATGATGTGATATTATAATGTATTGATGATGAAAGTCGTGCCAATGATGATGATAAATGATGGTTGATGTTTGAAGAGTGGCCATTGCTGATGATCCTTGACAAATGATTGATGATTGAGGATTTATATTGTTGATCTGTGGTATATTGATGCTTGATGATCGATAACTAAGGATCAACAATCGAGAAACGATGATCCATGAGTTCTGATGATTGAAGGTTGATGTGGGCCAATGTGTGTGCGCAGTTTATCCACCATAATTATGATCGCTATGAGAATGATCCAAGGATGTGGAGGACGATAACGAGAATAGTGATGTTGGTGATCATCATGATTATAAGTAAGAATAATATAATATGATGATGATGATGATGATGATGATGATGATGATGATGATGATGATGATGATGATGATGATGATGATGATAATGATGGTGGTGGTGGTGCTGCTGCTGCTGCTGCTGATGATGATGATGATGATGACGATGATGATGATGATGATGACGATGTTGATGGTGATGTTGGTGATGACCGTTGAGCCTTGATGATGCTCATTGATGCTCATTGATGCTCTTTTGATACAAGTACGGTAGTGATTGACTATTTACGATTCATGACTAATGACTCACGGTTGATGATTTACTTGCGATTTGACTATTGATGAAACACTAAGTATAATTGATATTGAATGATGATCAATGATGAGTGACGCTGCCTGATATTGGACAATCCGTGATGCATGATGGAAAAATGAATATCATTCCAATGATGGTGATGGTCATGACGATGATGTTGTCATAACTGCGAGGAACTGGTGCAATACTAGTGTTGATGATGTCGATAAATATGTTGATGATGCTAATCACCTGCATGATGATCGTAGTCATTTTGGACTTTGGCCCTGCAATTCACCATTCAGTGAGAGCAGTGAGAGCATTGAGAACCCCCAACGCTGGCAGGAGGTCTGAAATGTACGTAGTTTGCCAAGAAAGTAGCCTTCAAACAACAAGAAAATTCAGAGCAATCGCAAGTTTCAACTGCGGGATGCCACACCTCTGTTTGTCACGTTCAGCATAATGTGACTTGTTCTAGCTGCCAGCTTTATAAATAATGGATCACATGTTGCAGATCTTGCACATCTTGCTCAGGACGTCATGTCCACAAAATGGTTGTAATTAAAAGCAAAAAAGGAAGTCCACCTCTATGTTCAACGACATTGAAACCACTGTTATTCGTCATTTCCAATGGTAAGCATGGGTAACTGAACAGAAAATGCATATCAACATATGTCGTATCAAATCATCATACGGATTTTCTCAAGTGAATTCCAAACATAGGATCCATGTGTGGTATATTTACCTACACGTACCATATAACTCAACTAACTAAATGTTGGTAAATATACAATACATGGATCCTATGGGAATATCTCACCAACCGTCAAGGTCATCATCCCCCGTTCCTTCGCAGCTTCCAAACCAACGAAAGCGCTGTTGGGTACCACTTCCTTGGCTTCTTGGAATCCGCTTCAGCTTCACATCACACAAAGCGTCTATGAATATGTAGGTAGGCGATCCAGTTACCACCCCCTTACCCCTTGTTCCTGTACATACTTTACACATGCCCGAACCTGTGAAAACATTCGTGTTAAAAGTGCTACGCAATGGACTGCTTCGGTACATACTTTACACATGACCAAACCTGTGATAACGTTCGTGTTAACAGTGCTACGCAATGGACTGCTTCGGTACATACTTTACACATGCCCAAACCTGTGATAACGTTCGTGTTAACAGTGCTACGCAATGGACTGCTTCGGTACATACTTTACACATGACGAAACCTGTGATAACGTTCGTGTCAAAAGTGCTACGCAATCGACTGCTGCCGTACATACTTTACACATGCCCAAACCTGTGATAACGTTCGTGTTAAGAATGTTATACGCAATGGACTGCTTCCGTACATACTTTACGCATGTCGCAATCTGTGATAATGTTCCTGTTGGAAAGAATGATTGAATGATTTTTGGGTGGCGGTGGCAGCTCAAAAAATGCCATCCAGCTGCCATTAGGTGCTGCTTCACGGCTATTGGCGACTCAACACACATATTTCAAAAAATCAATATTTTTCTAATTCCTCAGCAATCTTGGATGCTTAGTTCCCAATGGTTTTTACAATGGATTATGGCGTGGACGACAATGTGTGGGGGTGGTAACTAGGTCGCGCGCCAATATGTAGTATATGTTGAAAATGTACATCTATGTCAGGTGTAAATCAACTTTGAAAAATGTATACACATGATCTATATACATGAAAGTCTGGGCCTTCAATTAACATCAATGAGTTCTATCAAATGTTCCATTCACATATCTGTGGAGACTTTGCTGTGATGAAAGGCATTACGGCATTACGCATATATCTAAATGTGTATATATATATATATGTATATATACGTAAAAATAAATAATAACACATATATATATATATTCCTGTCATGAACATCATCCATGAGCATCATCATCCCATCACCCTTCACAGTGGCTTGGGCTTGGGGTCCGCACTTGTGCCTCCGTCAAACAATGAGCGCCTGGATAGATGGGATTCAAAATGAAGCAATGCAAACATAAACGTACAAGGTCACATGGAATTGAACATGATTGATATGATATTATATTTCTTGATATGGAAACAACTTGATATGACTTGATATTTCTTGATAACGATGTGATTACAAGGTCACAGGGCAGAAGGATATGAAACGATACAATTACAGCATCCTTCCCCTATCTGCCCAAATGCCTTTTGGCACAGCTGCCGTATCGAAATCGATCTCCTGCCCGTGATGTTTCAGGGAGCAAGAAGCAGAAACGATACACCGCTCGAAGACTTAGACCAACTTGGATTGGGATTGGATACTGAAAGTACTTAGTCAGAAATGCCCTAGAGTAAACTCAACATGTTACAGGCATAATCGACAAGCATTGCACTTGTCAATGTAAGCCTATAAGGACTTGACAGGCTTCTCCAATCAACAAGAACGGGCAGACTGTTCAAAACCCTAAACCTTCAGTCGAGAAATATTTCACCAACCTGAAATAAAGGTATTGCGAATTGCAATTGCAAAATCTCTTCGGAGTAATCCATTTGGCATAAATATGTATACATTTACATTTAAGTAGTATATATATATATACAAACATTTTTTTCGCTATCTAGTATATACCATCTATCTGCATGTCTATTTTTACTCTCTCGCTCTCTCTAATACTAATATATCTAAAATATATATCCAAATAAAAATCCAAGGAAAAAATTGCCCTGAAACTAAACAGGTTTCAGCCACTTTTCCCCCGGTTCATCACCTGCACCAACAAGGCCAATCGGTCCAACTCCGTGAGTTTTGCCTAGGGGGAAGGAGCACCCTGCAAATTCACGGCTTAGCTTCCTAGACGGCTGCCATACTCAGAATAAACGCCTGAATAAACACCTGAAAATTAACATAGAACCCAAAAAATGAAGATTCAGAAGATGATTTTCCTTGTAAAAACAAGTGACGTTTCAGGTTCCGTATTAATTTTCCAGGGTGTATATTATGAACACTGGAAACTCAACTTCATATCATCTATCAAACTTTCACAACAACACACATTATATTCAAATGACCTTTACGGATCAATGTTGCTTGTTTTCGTTCGGTGCATTCCTGTTGACCCCATCTCTCTCCCAAGCCCTGGACTTGACTTTCGGCACCTGCCATGAAAGATGGCAATCACTCAGACTACCTACCTTCAATGTGTTCATGGAGATTAATGTCATATTGTTGTGTGTTTACTGTTTTTGGACATCATATGAAATCCATGCATGTTTATATACTGTCATGATATGTGATCATATTACAACTTACAACAGGATGGTAACTCTATACAATGATATCACTTCGGTCTTTCAACAAAGAATCATGAAATAATGCAACAGAAATAAAAAGCTCAGCAGCTGATAACCACCCCTTCCCCGTTCAACCGACAAAGACAAATCTGTTTCACCACCTTCGACCGTATCCAGCATGGCGCTGGGCTTACCCGTCAGCGGTGACGTCTTGGTGATTCGAGGACGGGTTGATAGCAATTGCTGTGATTGAAAAAGTAATACAACACAAGATTGCAACATGAACATACTGTAAAAAAAAAGTGTTTATATATATATACGCGTGTTAAACCTTTTTAATATATTTTGGTGATTAATATAGATATACATGTGTATATGTCCGATTGGAAACCGTCATATCACAAAGGCATCCAATGTGGACATGTTAAAGAAGAACCAATCAAATCAGGGTCAGTTTCGGATATCAGTTTCTTTCACCTTGAACTTCAAGCGAAAATTGAATCTGCTTGTGATCATGATGCGTAAACACTTGTTGCATCCATCTTCTCGGATTACTGGAGCATTTTCTTTGGGGAGAAAAAAACACCTGTTGGCTGAGCAACTTCGAGGTGATTGGCAAAATCTTGTAGTTCCCCAACCTACAGGAAAAGTCGTGTTAGCCGAATTCCACTTGTAGATCATCATATGTTTGAGGTCATTTAAGGTGGCCAAGTTTTACACACTCATGAGATAAAACTCCACAATGACACCCACATGGCCCAAAATCGATGTATTTCAAAGATCTTCTAAGGAACTATTGCTTGTATTTATATACCAGTATGGCCAGTAGTTTTCCATGCTGAATTTGCAGGGTGTACTTAAAATATAGTACATAGTAACTATATATATATACTAAATATGCACATATTCTATTTCAAGAATATATCAATCATGCTGATCTGTTTTTTTTGTCCAATCATCTCCTCGTGCTGTGCTGTGCTCAGCTTCCTACCAATTGAAGGGCTTGCACTGCTTCGCCCACCTAGCCAAGAAGGGGTCGAATCCTGTGGCATGTAGTCAATGTGGTCATCATATTCAGATTCGTATAAAATCCGTATTCCCTTTCCTAGCAAAGACTTAAACAGTCATGACTTCAAATGTTCAGTAAAGTCTGCTTCGCACAGATTTGTGTGTTCAAATTGCATTGATGCTGCTCTTCGCAATCAGGAGAGATCAGGAGTGTACGGAGTAGCACCCACAGTTTGCATGTTCTGCATCTCTATGTCCGTTCTTCCTCCCATTGACAATCTTCCCAAATGACCTCCTCGGTCAATTCAGGCAGTGCAGCGAAGTTGAAGTCCTCCCCGTACAGTTGCACGAAGTCATAAATGCGAAATCTTGAAAGGCAATTTGCCCCAACATCCAAAAAGTCCTATGAATTTCTAGAGACCGGAGACCCTCCAATCTTTTCTAGAACATCATCGCTTTTTCTACACCATCTCTCAGAAGTCCCTACCTCACCTCGCTCCATAAATCCCGAGTCCTCCCCGGCATAGTAGAAGCACTTTGCAGGGTACATGTCAGGGGAGGCGGCAATTGCAAATGCAATATAGTAGTCTGAGTCCTCCGAGCCAAATAGCGAAAATGTGCAAAAAAAACATATGATTTCTAATTGCATTGCGAGTCGCTCGCAAGCCTGAATTGATGGATTTTCCTCAAAAAATGACCTAAGGGCATAGAATCGAATCTTCCAACTTGAATCAGTCCTTGCCCAAGATTTTGCCCCAGAATTGGATCGCCTGGAGGAATTGGAGGCCGAAGGTTAAAACTACAACATCGCCTTGAAAAGGCACCACTGATGCGGATGTTTTTTTGACAGAATATTTCAGGCCCTTGAAGCACGTTGTGGACCTACTGAATATTATACATATATAATATACACATATATATATATAACTATATATAATATATATATATACATAAATGTATGTTAAATGAAGTGACTCTACTCTTGAAGCATCCTTGTGTCTCCGCAAAATAGGGTCCAGTGAAGGCCCATACTCCAAGCCTTGCCCTTCTCATTGGCTTTCAAGAGCATCAGCCCCGCCTTTTCATCGGCTGCTAAATGAAGAACAACTGCTACCAGAGCAATGCAAGTGTCAATCATTCAGGTTGAGAATCATGGGCTCATACCATATCACAGTTTTGAAGTAGATTTGATGCTGATTGGACTTTGGAGTGAATCAATATTCATAGAGGGTAAAAGGGTACAAATGGCGTCTAGGGAATGTGGTAAGTGGAACCATTGCAACCCTGCAATGTAGACAAACATCGCTGTGGTTTTGCTTTGCACACACAAAATACAGAGGCCGCAGCACTGGCGGCAACAACACCAACAACAACAAGCAGTATAGTAACAAAAAGAACAGGAATAAGAAACGAAAAGAAACAAAACAAAAAAACAAAAGAACACAATACATGTTACAACAAGAAAGATCAAACAGAATCAACAACATCGTTCGAAACATACCTATAACTTTAAGTAAAGGAGTGGCTGCCATTCGAACCACCGGGGAGCAACCCCACCGTGGAACGGCCCAACGGCCCCCTGGGGTTATCCCTGGCTGACCTTGAGACCACAAAGCTCTTCACAGCTCAACACATGACCTTGTGAACTCAAGGATCGAAGGGCTTCTTCCAAGTCCTCGTGAATTTCCAAAGTTTGCAGTTGTGATTTTTTGTGTTGAGCTTTGACAAGAGGTCGTTCAAGTAATGTTGAATGAACACAGAAAACATGATGATATCATTATAATATGTTTGAGGTATGAGTTGATGTTAATTATATGACATCATTCTGACATAACCAATATTAGTGAATCTACATAGTGAGGCATCGAACAGTCTTTCAAACATAAGAATCAACATTTGCAGTAGATTTTGAGACATAGCCTGATGTCTACAGCGAATATATACTATAGTATAACTGAACACTGACGATAATAGCAATAGATTGCGTTCATATGCATTCAAGATTGTGTGTGACCGTAACAAAAAGGATCTTCTCTTACTTTTCTGCAGAAGCTACTTGCAAATATTCAAACTGCATAAGAAACAAACATGTCTAATCTGTTCCGGCTGAGATGGAAAGTTGGAATTCTTCAATACATCGATCATCATGGCAGTTGATCATCTTCTAAAAACTATTCCCCACTTCAAGCACAACCGAGCAAAGACACACACCTGATAGTAAAATTTACTAGGATTACATGAAGGATTACATTCAACATCATTCAACTGAATAATACATAAGGATTACATGAGCCTCACGTTGTCACATGAGATTACAATAATCCCTTAAATCTCCGCTCACCCGGCATGTGCGAAAATCTCCTCCAGTTCCATGGCGTCTTTGTTGGCCAACTTTTTTGAAACCAACTCCCTTCAGCTTAGCTGATGCTTGAGCCGTTGATTCGGCAGGAAGTTTCCAGGTTCATGCAATGCCCGGCATGCCTGGTTTGCCCCCTTTCTGCGAATGTACAGTACAAAAAGGGGTTCACCAAACTGAGCAAAACACAACACGGTCATTGTCATCGTCATCGTCATCATCATCGTCATCGTCATCATCATCATCATCATCATCATCATCATCATCATCATCATGAGCAGCAGCAGCATCATTATACAGTAATCCGCTTCTCCCAAATTTTCTGCCACAATCGGTTCGGACATGAGAGGAGACATGGTCACACATTTCCACCAGGCGCGACCTCTAGTGGACCTATTCATCTACACCCTGGACCTCGCCAGTGAAACATCCACTTATAACGACAATGGACCACTTCATTGAAACAACAAACTTGACGTAGTTGTCCGTTCCTTCGGGAAATGTTCCTACGATTTCATGATCTTTCATTCTCTTTGGTGAAATCAGCCACCTTACCTGCAAAACGACTGCATCAACCATCATCGAGATCTGGTTGGAGCACAGGAGCACCCGGGCCATGCGGCCACAGAAATTAGCTGGCGCTCAGCTCAATCGCAATGGTGGGCTGGAATTTGATCACTGGCGACGCGTGAGCGACGGTGATGTGAGGCAGTGATACTTCATGGGGCTCTTCCAAAGCTTTAGCTTTCAAAGACACTAAAGAACATGCTTCCAGAAAAAAAACTCGTTTCCAGTTTCAGTAGTGAGTTTTGTTAGCCAAGAAATTGATTTTATTCCTCAAAACGTTGTAAACGCTAGCCACATGCCTCAAAACGTATCATTGAACAGATCTGGATCATAATCCATTTCCAACTATCAAAGAGATAAAAACTTAAATTCAGGATCTCTTCCAAAAAAACGCCCCAACTTCGCAGGCTGTGCATGGTGGATGAGGCTTGTCGTTATACACGTCGATGACTTTGCCGTCGTTGTGAATGCCAAAGGCCACCTGAAAGGAAGCGACTTAGTCGTCAATGGGTTGGTGGTGCTTCTACTCCCTGAAAACTAACGGCTGGACTCGACCCTAAAATGATTTGGGAAATTTGGAAAAGGAATTTCTGGCTTCAACTCTGGAGGGAATTTCGGTGTCCAGGTTGGTTTTCCAGGGTCTAAGCATTGGTTGGTGGTTATAATCCATTCGTTGGTGGTCAATTAGTTGGTGGTGGTGGTTTGAGAATGAAAATAGGCCAGGCCTCAAAGGAAATTGCATCTTCCAACCACAGATTTTTCAGGGCTTTTGCTGTCAGTTTCAAATGGGTGTTGCTGGCTTGTTACCTGTTGATGAAAGAATTTCATGCAGCTTTTGGTCAGTCTATATTTTTGATACTATTCGAAGGTTTGTCATATTTACCAGGTGCTACAGGATTTATTCCATACTCTAGGTGTAACGCAAATGATACACTCTTCAAAACTAACATGACGTTGGAAAATCTGCATTTTCAATAGGAAATACAGTACAACTTCAAATGGTGGATTTTCCATTGTCATGTTAGTTTTCGGGGGGGTAGTCCATTTAATAAAGGTTTGCTAGCATAGTAAAAACCAACTTGAATCACCAAGGAATCACTAACTGACATCTCCTGGGAAGCCTCAGGGCGCCTAAAGGTAGCTGTTTTCATCGGGTGTGTGTGCCTAGATTCAACACTGTATGTAAATCTAAATCGTCTTCAATAATACGTGATATCCAATGCGAAAGCTGCAAAGAAATGTATCAATACCAATGAAGTATACATAAAAGATCATAAATGAATGGATATATTCATTTCTCGCATACAATAGTTTCAATAGTATAATTAGAATTGATTAGAAAGAGATCGTGAGAGAGAGAAAGAGAGAGCGAGCCGGTACTACAGTACTCCTATTGTTGCATATCTCATTCTGTGCAGCTAGGTTTGTTGCATTCAATTTCCATGAATTTCCCATTCCTGGCCTCATTGGGGTTGTTTGTTGGACCAACCTTCCGTCTGGAGAAAAGCTGGAAATTGCCCAGACCCGAAGGGCGCAACCTTCAGAAAGTTTCGGTCAGTGCAAAGATCATAATGTCTCTTCAAACACAAAAACCTGACCTCAAAAAACATATCTGAGAAAACCAACTTCAAACAGATTCATTTTGTGATGTCATTTGTTGGTTTTCAATGAACAAGTCAAAAGTGTATATAAAATCATGGTTCTTTTCAAAGCACTTAGAGCTGAGATGGTGACATGAGGCGCATTCCAGGAGACAAAGAAATGGCAATGTCCTGAATGCCGAAATGTTCCAACTGGGAGTATCAAATGGTGGACAAAGCAGCTAACACAAAAAGGACATCAACATGAAGCGAGTTGGGTTAACCAGTGTAATTTACTTCAGGGTGCTATGATTTCCACAAAATTGTACAGGTTCCATTCAATCTAAACAGTGTCCCAGTCGATTAACCCTGAATCACCAGCAGACCTGTCAAGAAACAAACAAAGCACTGTGCCAAGGTACTCTGGATTGTCTCGTCGGTGCCCTCCTAAGCCTGTCCTAGGCAACCATTTCCGCAAGAGCATGAAGGCTTCCGTGGATTTGCTATTCCCTGTGACAAGCTGTCTACAAAAATCGCAAGCTAAGACTGTGGCCATCTTCCAGCGCTGCTTCATTTCCTTACCCTGGACAGCATTTCCATCAACTTTTACAGATAAAAAACATCGAACAAACAACGGAAGATAAAGGGCCTCTGGAGTGTCTGCAATACCCCACTGCAACTCCGATAACCTGTGTCACAGAAAGCACAAATGGATATAATAGCCTGTGAGCTGTTAGGCTGTTAGGTGATCAACGTTAAAGGAGATAATCTCATGTAAACTTCGGCTTGGGACCCGTTTCCCCTGTTCATCTTGGTAGGATTCGTAGGCCTCTGTTCAGCCCGATCCCTTTCAGGATTGCCAACGAAGAAGGGGCAAAGTTCAGCAACCTTTCGCAGGTCACGAACCATGAAACAGTGGAATAACAACAGATTTAAGAACAAATCACCATAAGATTCCCATGCATGGGTGCTACAATCTCCTGGAAGCTGAGTGGATGAAGCATGAGTCGAAGTGTCTCGTTTTTGTCCTTTAGTTCGGTTTTACCATTTTTACTCCAATCATGGACCTTTCAATGCTGGAATTTGGCAACTCATACACATTGCAAATCAGCCAATCTCCACACAACTGTCAACAAAAGCAATATGCAAAGCAAATAGTGACACGCTGACATTCCATTTTGCGTACAGCCCTTTGTTGCAATCTTAAGCAGTCCATCAATTCAGTATCAATCAACAGCTGCGAAACGGCGAAACGGAAAGGCCTGGCTATCATAGTCTGCCATGGCTGCGTGTAATAATTTTAGTTTCTCCTTCACCGTGAGTTCACCTGAGCTGAACAGCAGCTCCAAATCGGAGGTTTCCACTACTCAGCATGTTTTGAAAATATGGCAACTCATGTCTGTGCGCAAAGGAGAGACCACCAAATACATCCCAAAATATTTGGAAAATATCAGAACACTGATGTTGATTGTGATGATTGTGATCACTACGACTATGACTGCTATTCGGATGATGATGATGATGATGATGATGATGATGATGATGATGATACAACCACAAAAAGGCATTGAGTGAATGCGAAATAGGTTTAATGCCCCATGCTTTGTCATTTTCAAAGGTTAAATCTGAGCTCTTGACGCTTTTTCCGGCGCATGCGTCGCAAGAGATCCTTCTTCAAACGTGTGTAGAGTACCTGTGACAAAAAATCTGACACAGGCCTCGCTCACAATCAATCGTTTCCAAACACGACGACCACAATCATGAAAAATGCATGAGGAGTTTTAATTTCACAGTGCAATTTCCACCCAAAGAACCGAAGTAGGTCAATACAAGATCAATTGACATTGCCATTGACCCCGTTGCAATTTATCATAAGAAATCCTCACAACAACAATCATAGAATGTCATAAACGGTGATACGAGTACATAAACGGTGATACGAGTACATCATCATTGATTGCTCCTCACATCGAAAAAAACGCACCTGCTCCACGATGGATCGCTGCTCCAAGAAAATGGAATACAACCTTGG
Organism: Breviolum minutum Mf 1.05b.01; assembly: GCA_000507305.1. Taxonomy (NCBI): domain Eukaryota; class Dinophyceae; order Suessiales; family Symbiodiniaceae; genus Breviolum; species Breviolum minutum. The sequence goes on from DF240787.1 coordinate 175,292, forward strand.
TATTAAAAAACCAGAATGTCAAGTATTCACCCCCTTCAATTTATATAACCTACCGCGAAAAGGATCAGCATGCCATAGGGGTAAGGGGTAAGAAAGTAAAGCATTCCAATTTGATCAAAACAGATTTGTCATCACCTCAAAGCTCTTTTTTCATCTTTTTTCAACAAAAACATTGTTGCCTGGAACTTGGCAGTCATCTCTCTGGCTGGCAAAAAGGATATCTGAATCAAGTACCGTCGAACAACAAGCCACACGAATATCTGACATTCATGCTCACTCCCCTGGGTCTTGCTGCTGCACATATCAAAAAAGCATAAATGTTAATCCCTATCAAGAAAGTAAGAAAGAGCGTATTACGCTCCAAAGGTCTGCAATTTATTGTCCTCATGTGCACCCTCAAGATTAAGGTTTCAGCTGCCTTTGAAGATCTTTTTGTAAGGCCTGCAGAGATCATGGCTTGCTCTTGTGTATTTTTCTTGCAAGTCTGTTGTAAGGGAGTTTCCACGACCATGGACGAGTGATGTTTCTCTTGCACAACATAATTTACTGGCATGTGATGAACAAATGATAAGAAATGAATGTCTTTCATGTGAATATCTGATACAAGCTAGTCCCTCTTTCAACCATACAACAGGTGGGAAACCAAAAAAAAATATTTCAAGCTATCTCATCTCCGCAAAACTTCGATCTCAATCTTCTTTGCCCAACCATTTCACGACCGCCTCGCGCTCCGTAGCACAACCTTCATCCAGCTTTTGCCTGCTGTGGAGCAGTGTGAGACACACATTTCACCAGGAAAAAGGTATTTACCCCCCTGAAAACTAAGAGCTCTGCCGTGAAAATGGATGGTTGGAAGATAAGATTTGCTTTTAAAATGGTCCCTTTTCAGGTGACATTCGCTCATTTTCGGGTGTTAAGTTTGATTTATTGAGAACTATGTAGAATATCAATATGTAAACGGTTGACACTCAGTCAACATCAACCATTAATTCACGAGTTCCACATCATTCCAAAATCAGGCTAGTTGGCGATTAAACCCCAATGGACATTAAAAAAACATGTGAACAAAACCACCGAAGTAGGAGCTTTTCAAGCTGGCTGCCCTGAAGATCTTGGAAGCATCCTGATCTCCATTGATATCCAATGTTTACCGATTTATCAACAAAAAGGAGTCATTTGCATCATCCACCCTCTTCAACTGCAAAATCTCTATTTCAGTTTTGAAAGGTGACCTTTTTTCTACTTTCCCAGAGATCCAACGCTGTCCACATTTGTGGCAAGCGTTCAACAAGCGCACGTGGATGGGTGAGACATGATGCCAAAGCACCATCGAACCAAGTGGCCAATTTTGGCTCCCGCAACACTACTGCAACAAGAGGGGGGGATCATCGGATCACCATTTTGTTTGCAGATTACTATGAAGCTAAGAGCCGCAGACTCAATCAATTACATGGAATCTTACAATCATTGCAGGAAATAGTTAGCTAATGACATTGTCCAGCTCGCCCATTGCTCTTTCTCTGCAAAATCTTCGTCATTACAGGCAGCAGTTGCATTCTGCAAAGCTGCAGGGTGGAACGTAGGACGCATCGCCCAGTCTAAGTCAGCCGTATTGCACACCTGTCACATCTACGATGGGGAAAAAGATGGAAAAGGGTGGTTTGTGTCAAAAAGCAAACCATTCCTAGAGCATTTTGGGGTGAAAAATCTTGAGGCACTTCTACTTGTATGTGAAACGTTTCAAAATCAAGAACCAAAAAGCAAATTTTCTATTTGAGATGGAAATGCTAGACAGTGACATGTTTGACGTCATTCCCCTCAAATTGAATATGAATAAACTTTACCCCATCGATCTCCAAACAATGGTATGATTTTCCAACATAGACCTTACTAGTAGCATCCAATTCGCAAATAATAAATCAGTCTCAATGCATATCTATAGAAACCCAACAACCCATGTATTGGAATATTCAACACATTAAATCGAAGGTCAACCCCCAAAAAGGGGGTCTGTTGTGTTCTAGGTATATAAATAGTTCAATAAAATTGCAACTATACATAGTTCTAAGTAAGAACAGACTCATGTATATATATATAATATATATATATATATCTATCCATATTATTCCTGCAAATTAAACATGGTACATGAACTGAACATACACCTGGAGCATTCCAACATCTTGCTCTCTCATCGGTCATATCAGTCCCTGTCCTCGTGAATCATCCGGGTGGTAAGCTTCTGGTTGCACCGATGGCCTTGGGAAGGCAATCGAGATCGCAATCATATTCCAAGCGAAAATTGCCATGTTTCTGTTGGGTTTCTGAGCTATCAACGATGAGTAAGGTAAGCAACGCAATCTTGGAACAATCAGCATAGTGGCCAGAGCAAGCGCCTGGCTCGGAATGATGACTGTTTAGCTTCAACATGTTGGAACAATCGAAACATGGGTCTCGAAACATGGGATGGCAAAATTCAGGCATACAAGATGTCATTGGTAGATGGTCAACATATTCGAACCCTGCACAACTTTACTTGGAAAATGTATCTCCGGCTTCCAAACATGGTGAAACATGTTGGGTATCAATTCGTTTGATTTCAGGGGGGTAAGTGGAGTGGCATGGGCTCCTACTTATAGGTGTCGGGGCCCACCTTGTAATGACCCCCCTGATTCACAGTTTCGCCTGGTAAGGGTGATACTAGCTGCCAGGACCCCAAAATTTGAAAGTTGTTTTCTTCTTCCAAGGGTTGAGACGGGTGACAAAAGAAATCACCTCCCAGCCCAAACATGACATGTCAAGCCGTCAAGCACACGTTTTTTAGCATTGACATTTGGACATTTGGGAGTGTCATGCCAATCTTTTCCATCAACCGTCCGACATGATCTGGCCATCCCTTTGCAGCTGGAACCTCCAGAATGCCTAGGGAAAGGCATAGACCTGGCACAACAAAACGGTAAAAATGCATCTTCCAGGAAGATTCTGCCACTTTCAATCCAATCTTCCAGGAAGATTCAGGAATTCTTGTGTTCCATGTAGACATTGTAGACCCAAAAAACAACAAAGATCTCGATTGAACAGTTGTATCTATCCAGCGAAGCAATCTCACTTAAGTACTCTCACTTGTATAAATCTCTTCTTCAGATTGCAAAAGAAAAAATGTCATTCCAAACAATCACGACTGGTTTGATGAGAACTGTCATCATACCTTTGCCTCACGTCAAGGCCCCATTCACCAACATCCTCAGCTGATGCGTGGCCTCCTGCAGCAGTCAACGCGCCCTTGCTGCCAAGCCAACTGTTCCTGGCAGAGGGGAGGTGGTGAAGGACCTGCTGTATTTCGCCACTGTCCACCTATTGATGTTCTATGATTTTCTCCCATTTCTGTCCAATTTTGCCCAAGAATCTTGAGAAATGCAGGTCAACGGGACATGTCTAATGCTGGTGGGTAAATCACATGCCATGAAATTTTTGATGGTGCTCTGAAATCTTCAGATCCGCCTGGATGCAAGGATCAAATATTTTTGATCAACATCCCATTCGTGCCAAATTCCACCTGAGTCGTGCGTTGGAAGTCCTGCAAGTCCTTGTGCTAATATGATCTAATATATGAGGCCATGTCACGTCTAGTTGCTTGCAGTTGCTCATTGAAACATTGAGGGATAGAGCTGATTTGTATAGGTCAATTCTGTCCACAAAAGCTTATGGCTGGAGAATCAGTGATGTCGGTTGGCACTATATACTATAGACTGTTTCCGTGCTTGATGTATTGCGGAACAAAATCAACATCTGCTTTCCACATCCACAAATCAAATCAAAACACATCAAGAAAAGGGATCATCACTGGACACGTGATCATCATCGTCCACAAAATAAGGGAACTATATAAATCATAAATCAGAGCAATTTCAAACCAACTTTGATGTTGTGAATCAAAGCCCTTGAATTTTTGTTGGGGATTCCTGAGCTCTAGGCTGTTTTCCAGGAAAGTCACCTTATAGGTGCCTCGCTTCAGCCCTCCTTTGATCACCGCCTGAAAATTCAAGGCCAACCGGCTGCAAATTATGTCCATACCAAGCTAGTTGGTGGTTTCAACATGTTTCAACCCATTCAGTAAAAAAAAATATACATATAACATATTCGCCAAATTGGATCATTTCCCCCAGGTAGGGGGTACAAATTACAAAATCATTCAAACCACCACCTAGCAAGGCATGCTACAAACAAATCTTACTGAGACTTCAGCCCAGAGGTTTCGAACATGCGGAGAGACAGGAGTTCTATGCCATACCTGGCATCCAAGAGTTGCACTGATCAAATAGCTGCAGCTGTAGTGAAGTGGTCACCCACATGGATAATCAAACTATGAGCAAAAGACTTGGGCATTGTTTGCCTTACCTTTTAGCTTCCCCACCAGCAACAACAACGACGACAACGACAACATAAACAATATAAACAAACCAATAGCAACAGTAAAAACAACAACCTTAGCTCCAGGGTGATCATGATCATCATTCTGAACCATCATGTCCACCATCAAGACCATCACTGGCATAATAAACATGACCATAGTTGGCAATATCACAAAGCATAAATCATCATCATCAACAAATTAGACGGTGCTTGAATAACTTGGCACTATGTAATAGGAATGCAGAAACACTCAATCAGTAGTGTTGTTTCTTCTTCATCGCCCTTTTTTCCTCCAACACAGTCACTCCCTCAAAACACTAGCTGTTCATGGTGATCTGTATTTTGTGAATATTGCTATTGGATACAGCCATCACACGGAGACAAAAAAAGCAAAACGTCCCGAACTTTGGAAATAATGATCCACAATGCTGCTACTGCTCTCTAATGCATCTTGTGGCCCTAAAATGGACAAGTTCTATGTTTCTCTGTGCGCCTGCCAAAACGGAAACACGTCTTCTGTGAGCCACGTCTCTATCCTGGCTCAATGATGCTAAACCTATGACTGGGTCCAGGAAGAAACCATCGTGGCTACATAGCTTGCTGTTTTCCAATGCTAGTCTTTTGAAAATTCAAATTTCACAAAAAACATCAAAAAAACTCATGTTGACCCATGTTGACAGGTGTTAACCTCTCTGAATGTGGTGATATAAGCTAAATCTGAGGCGTCATATTACTTAATTTCACAACAAAATCAACGGCATCCATTTGTATCCCACCGACCGACCTTTGGCCAGACCTCAGTAAGTCAACTTTATCCGCGAGTCAAAGACAGTACATGGTATCTTTAATGAGATGTACACAAAGAATAGAGTCATTTAAGAAACTGTGAATTCCAAAAAAATGACATGAAAGTCAAATCGTTTTTGTACATCCTGAGTCATCTTTGAGTTGATTGCTTCTCAATGTAGAGGTGACTTTCACCTGCCGCAGTTGGTAGAAATTCTGAGGTCTCAAGGAATGTTTGCCATCCTAAATCAGACAGCTGCGGCAAAACTATACGACTAGATATTTGGATTGTGGAACATCTTGCACAGTGGAGGTATATTACCAGGGATTCAAGATCTTGTAGTGCTGCAGGCATCCCTCCAAATTGAAGTATCGACATCACGATGCGCACACTCTACACCAATGCATGCGGAATGAATCGTAATAATATGCGGACAATATGCGTATCCTGAACTCTGGACCAAGTCGGCATGTACTCGGACAGAATGAGTTAAACTCAAAAAATATAATTTAAGCAATTCAAACAATATCATCAGCATCATCATTATCATCAGCCCTCAATATCTCAATCACTTTGTCACTGTGCATATATAGTAGAAACACATACCCAAATGCTCCATGTAGTGAATATTTACCTACATTTCCCCATAAATGTGGCCATCTTTGACCCAAGGTAAATCTTCCCTTCATGTAGCATATGGCCTATGGGATAGAGTAAAACACATCACAATGTTTACCTGCCATATCCAGGTTGTCCAGCCTGTTTCCGGACGTTTCAGCTTCCCAAACCTCACTAAAAATCAACGACAAATGGCCAAAGCTGCAAAATTATCAAAAATTCACCGATCGGCAAATTGTACAAATTCAATCAATTTCATTTGGTGGAAAATTGTTGGTGTTTGTATTGTTACCAGTATACTTACTAATATTTGAATCAATCCAAATGATTGTGCCAATTCAGTATTGGGATTTTGTTGTTACATCAGAATCTTACAGCATATGCTCAACAGCACTGTTATGGATAGTTTCTACTACCGCGACTCCAACAATGTTTTGTTGCAGCGAGAAATATCATACCGTTCACTGATACCATCTTACTGTTGTTGTTGTTGTTGTTGTTGTTCCTGTTGCTGTTGTTGATTGCTGTCGTTCTAGTCGGTTTAAGCTGCAGGGCGGTCGTTTGCGTTTCCTTTTCGTCTATGCACAAATTTCAAGACCTTCGGCCACCCAACACTTTATCATCATATGGGAGGGTGATGTCCGAAGAGTCGGTAGCGATCCTGACCGTGAGCCAACTCCGGGTGCTCCGGTGGGACATGCTTGAAAAAATGTTTTGGTTCCCAAATTATCTTACGTCTATACCCACAACATGTTAAGATGGCAAAATCCTTGCTTCATGGACCTGACACACTCATTTGGGACTCTGGTGTTGCTGTATTAAAAAACTGTTTGCTTCATAATGCTTGCTTCATGAAGACCCACTCATGCTATCACACATGTTCTTTCTGCATCTTTTTGTGCATCCTGTATGTATATATTATATAATATGCATTATATCCTGCACATATACCAAATCTACAAGCCACAGACTTAAATCATGTAACATCATGAAACACCAAACACAAGTTAAACGTAGGGAAACTGTATAGATAATCATAAGTTGATAACAATCACTATCCAGAAACTTGAACACCACCTGCTACAAGTCTATCCTTGAACTCCAAAATGCCTTGCCTTTCCCATCCATCTGATGTCGATCGATGAAACGTGAAGTTGTCCGTGAACCTGGGTGAAGTCTGTGGGGGGTCCAGAGGGATAAAAAGATTCTAAAAGAGAGAGAGAGAGAGAGAGATTTCTTGGAGAGACTCATCATCATTATCGTCGTCATCAGCAGCAGCATCAAAATTATCCTCAGCATCGTTGTCAATGCAATTGCCGCGATACATGTTAACTATTGTTAGTTAATGTCAATTATGGTTGTACAGGTTACTGCGTATATGTTGCATTTTTTGGGGGATGTTCCTAGAAAGGGGCGTAGAACAAGTATGACAATCTTTGTGGGCCACGTAGAGGGGGGACATACCAACAAATAATTTATATATATATACATATACGTAGATAAATTTAGTTTGATATTGCTGTAGTTAGAATCTTGCTATGTTCTTTGACAAGTACGAAAATCATAGAAAGTTTCGAACGCCCCTTGAATGCTCTTGATCGAAAAGAAGCACGTTGGATACTATGCGAGTATCAAAATGCTGGAAACCAATAAGATTCCCATGTTTGTACAATACTACAAATCGGTACCAAACTGGTATAATTCCACATTGGCTGACTTCACCATGGGATCCAGACAGTGACATCGAGATAAGACCGCAAGGAACCAAGGCATCACCGGGTGCATCTGGCACGGAATGATGAGATTGTTGACATTGAGATGGGGATTCCTATTGAATGGAATCAAAGGGGATGGATCTGGAAGTATTCAATGATTCAATGCTGAAAACATACTTTTTCCATGGAAAAAAGATGAAAACAAGTCTAAGCAGGCATTGCTTCTATTACAGTACCCTGTGAATGTTGAGTTAGGTTGGAGTGCTAAAGAGCAAGGATCAACTATAGAACAATGTTAGAACAACTCCAAGTGCAAAAAGGTTTCCAGCAAGGAAGCGCATCAAACGCCTTCATGCAAATCCACAATGACATCTCTTGAGGAGTTGGTGGGTTGCTCAACAAGGAAGAAGTGCATAAATTATTGATATTGTTTGTCTTGCTGCATAATCCAGTTTGGCAAGAGACTATTGCAAATACTGCATCTTTCACATAGCTAGATCTTGGAATCAACAACTTCATATTCAACTTCATTTCATTCCTTTCGCAACTTTAATGACCCATGGTGACCCCCTGAGTCCATCCTTCAATCAGCTGAATGAAGCGAGTATCGTTGCCACGGCGAAACCTGTGCAGGTCACGGATCAGAGCTTCAATAAAAACGGCAGAACGGCCTATCTCCAGCGACGGCCGTGTGTCGTGTCGCATCATTGAAGCTTTGCGTTTTTGTGATATATGATATATCAACTATATAATTGACTTTTGTATATTAACACTCCACACGATTGCCCATTGATTTGTCTACACTCCCCTTTCCCTGCTGAGTGTCTTGATATCTATTCCTGCCTGGCCCATTCTCGAGTGTCAGCATTGGTGCACACTGACACGGAAAGGAAGCTGTAGATCTCAGTGTCCAGCTGGATGTCTTTCAATGTTCTACAAGCAGCACCCTCTAGGGAACGAGTCCACATTCCACCAAACGGGAAGTTGCGAAAATCATCGACTCAGAAGTACCTTTGGGAGGGGATATGTTAGTTCGCAGGAGGGTATCCTTTGATTTCATGTAAATCAATTTGGCATCTTCAATTTTTTCATTTGGATCCCCCAAAAGTCTGAAGAGAAAAAAACGTGACTTCCAAGATGCTCTGCTTCCATGGAATCTGCGGTCCCGGACAACTCTGCTATCTTTGCTCTCGACGTAACTGGCAGATATGACTGCTAGGGATTCAATCAGTAGCTAAACTATCTACACAATGTCACTCATCGTCATCGTCACCAGTGAACTAAAAGCTGTAGCCGATAGCTTCACCCTTCACCATCTTATACACGTCAAGGACACCAACGAAATTATCATGTAAAATCATTCAGAAACTATCCATCCTGCTTCGTGCTGGTATGTTTACTTCTGCTGAATGGAGTGAAATATTCCATACAGTAGACGGAGGATATAGACTGTATCATTATCATTGTTTTGGCGAATCTTCATGCAGAAGCACCAGGCTGCTGAACCTTCTGTGATTTGCCCAAAAGTTGAGATCGTAGTACAGAAAAACCTCAGTCAAGTAAACGGTGATATGATGTGAAATGCGACATATGAGGGAATGTCGGGATGCTGGCCAGAAGCTTGGGTCGCTTGGCATTGATACCATGCGATTCAGGACTTCCGTGGAAGAGCTTCACAACAACATGCTTTGGGCCCGAGTGCTAGATTGTTTCAATGCCCATTGTCAACTCAATCATTGTCCTGCCACAATATACTGTTCAAACCTTCAAAATTATTTCTTTCAGGCATTGCACCTCCTGCCAATCATCATATCTGCAGTGACAAACAGCTCTCCAGACCAATCATTAAGCCGCTGGCATCTCCTTCGAGATCAACATCCAGCGAAAATTCCTGAAATGCAATGGCACCACTGGCAGGACATGAAGCTTGTTGCCACACCCATGCCATGCCTTGCCGTTTAGGGGACAAAATCCAGTCAAAAAATCAAGCCCAACATTAATAGCCCCAACCAACATGGTACTGTATAATACACTTCCAACAAACTCATAGAAATGCAATCTTCACCACAAAAAACCAAAGGTTTCATTCCAACACTAGCAACACAAACTTTGTGTCCTTCTCTAGAAGGTCGGCGGTGTACGGGATGGTCACCTGGCGGGTAAACCACCATGGAAGCTCCAAAGTCCAGAAAAAGCAGGAAAAGTCGGAGAATTTATCCATCATGTGAAGCCCATGGTGTTTTTCATGCATGTTTTGAGATACTTCAAAATCTTCCAACAAATCAACAATATGTTTTAAACATTCTCGAACTGTGAACATGCAGCTTAGTTCACCGGTTGTTTTTAGTTTCTGACATTTTCCTGACAGAAATGTTCAAAAGGTGCCTCTTGGAGAGACCCACTCTGCACCAGGAGGATGCTGCTCGCAATGAAACCAAATAACATGAAAGAGATTGTGAGAGCCTGAAGCATCAAAAGCTCAGCTGGGCATGAGAACCTCTTCACGAAGCTAATCATGTTGGGCATGTTCGATGTTAGTTTTTCATTTTGTCTTTTTCGAATGGACTCACAGCCACTGTACCATAATTGCACCAAACACAAAACTGTGTGGGTGAGATCCTTTGAGATCGCCAGAACTCACAAAACTAGGAGGGCACTTCTGCAGCTTAATAACTTCTGCATGCAAAGGACTTTCAAGACTTTCTCACCATGACTTCACCGGCACACCAATGATGTCAAAATGTTCACTGCTACTTGACAAATTTCTCGAAAAACAAACTCATTTCAGCGAGGCTATCCTCGTCAAACATGGGTGTATCACACCTCTGACTGCAGCAATTGAGTGCCAAACCAGTTGACAGCAATATGTGTAGAACCAAAACCTGCTGCATTTGATTTTTGAATCTCTGTCTCTCGAGTCATGTCAGAGCTTTTGCCGTGCAACCAACAAAGTTGGGGCATCAAAAGACAACTGGGAAAGGAAAAGGTGAAGTGAACAAACTAAAAGGACATGGGAGAAGTACCGAACATGTTGAGAAAATGCAAGAAATGAATGTATGATCATAGAATCATATATCATGATGTGAGAACGGCTCACCATAGGCTAGGAAAATTGCTGTGTTCAAGCTGCCAAAACATGCCAAAATCAATTAGGAATCAAACTTTTGATTCAAGATCTGAGCAACCCCACGGAAGAAAGACTTTGGCATCTGGCTGCTGAGATTGCCTATAGACACACCTCTTGAAACCTCAAAGTGACGTCAAGAGTGAGACCAATGCATAAAGAGGCCACTCTCCTTTCACAACTCGGTGCTTTCAAGCCCTTTGAAAAACATTCGTCAAATTGGATCATTTTCCCAAGGAAGTAGGGGTGAAAATAAGAACTATATACTATAACATTATTGGAAACCACCACCTAGTGAGAAACCACCACCTCGATATCGTCAAGTCATTGACCTTGAATTCTGGGAAGCGAGCAGTACTTCGACTGTGCTTGCTCAGCACCGAAGATGCTTACCCTGGTGTGTGTGTGTGTGTGTGTTTTACAATCTCAGGCAAAGCAACTTCCAAAATGGGTCGTTGAATTTTGTTATGATCCATATAATCCCAAAAAAGACCGTTCGTCAATATATCATATCTTTATTGCTATACAAACAGAAGTCTCCAGAACTCACGTGCTACAGGGCAAGCATTTCTGTCTTGAGCAGGCTAGCATCTGCTCTTTTCAATGGATGGCACCATCCACGTCTTTGCCATTCAATCAGACTCTTCAAATGAGAAGTTTGTGAACCACTTATGAGCCATAAGCGCCCAAACGAACGTAGTTGAACATAAATCCATCAAGTATGTTTGATCTGCACAGCCGGGCACCCGAAAAGTCCCAAGCACCTAGAGCTTGAGCGGCTCGAATGAAAGGATTTCTGTCTCAATGCTATGACAGGTCCTGACATCAAAATCAACAAACATTGGGATCAAACAGCCGAAAGTCTAGCAGAGTATCCATCCACTGCACATCTTGCAAAATGTTGCAGAGAATCAACCTTCTTGCGTTGTAAGTTGTAAGTTATTGGTTTATTTTTCGTTGTAATACTGTTGATGGAAGAAATCCTGCACCACCTGGGATGTAAGAAACCCTGTGAATAATAGGGTACTGTAAACATTAAGACTACCTATATATCAACTAGTGCAGGATTTCTTCCATCAAAAGTATTGCAAGATAGGTTATTTGACTGCTTGTAGTCTCGGAGCCGACTTCGTGGACAGTCCCGCCCCCACCAGTCAATTTTCAATGGCTCCAGAACTAGGCAAAAACGTATCGTTTTTTTCGAATATCA
>DF240788.1:0-68596 GCA_000507305.1 Breviolum minutum Mf 1.05b.01
ATATAATATATAATATATAATATATAATATATATACATACAACTTATGTATATGCCAATGACACCACTCTCTCTATCTCTGGAACCGAGGATCTTTTGGAAGAAAGGCAGAAGTGTTGAGAAGGTCCGTCAATTCCTGAATTGTTGTAAAAAGAAAGCAAACCAAGGAACCTGTTAATACCCAAAGGATCCATGGGACTGGTATGTTTACTTACATGAAATTCATAAAAATACACCACATGTTGGTAAATATACCAGTCCCATGGATCCCTATGGGATATGTTTTTATCCACTTTCCTTGCTTCTGAAAAACTGCACGATAAGCGCTTCCATGACTTTTTCACCTGAAACGCCCACACTTTCTTTTTATAGAATCCGTCATCAGCCCACAAGGGTCATTCATCCAGGTATTCATGAGATCTACATCAAGATATGTAAGAAATACATTGAAATACCATTTGCAACCAAGCATCATCGTAGTTCAAGGGAATGTTTGGAGGACCCAACAGTGGATCTGTCATGACCTGACGACTCACAATTTTGAAGCTCGATGACTTTACTAAGTGATGAAACGGAGGTACCTCAAACCAATGATTCGCAGTCAAACCCATTGTTTTTTTTTGATGTTCAGACTCATGTTTTTTTGCAACATGTTTCACGTTTGACTTCGTGGGGCGGGGTCAAACCTATAATGTGAGATCATTTTTCAGGAAAAAAATCCTGATCCGATCCTAAACCACCATCCGAGGTTTTTACATTCACTCAGGGTGTACATCCGTAACCCCGCCCCGGGAACAAACCTCACCTGCGAGTTGGGCAAACAAATTTGTGTGGTATAGACATTCACCTCCCCTTGCGCCATACGGCTCCACAAACTGCGCGCGCTCTTGTAGTGCACCACACCTCGGTTTGGGAGGGGAAGGGGTGGTATTGGTGACCTGGCAACAAGGCCACCAATTGCCCAAGAGCCAAAACGCTGGAACCAAAAAGAAACCGAAACATCTCCCAACATTGCTATGGGTTTGTAGAAACCATTCATTTTGTTTTCTAAAAGTCCATTGGTTTTTGGGAATGCCATCATTCACCCAGAATTCACGAAGAAATTATTTGATCAGTAGCAGTTTGATGCCACCATGCCGCGACGTCAGCAGTACTTACATTCCATAATACTTAAAATAAGGGGTCCTTACAAATGGTTCGTTTTATTCTTTGGAAATTTACCAGGGGTTGCCCTAAAAAAACCTGCCTGCAATACCCAACCAAAACAACAAACTCATTGAGTTGGAATAATTTTTCGCCGAGCCGCTCGGCAAATGACGATTCTTCGTTAACCAGCTAATGACCTTGGTGGGTCTAAACACCAGGGTTTTTCAATGGAGACTTTTCCATGTTCGTTCTGAAAATGGAAACAAAAAATGGCATGACGCAGCGGGCATGTTTCACTACAAAAACCTGGGCAACGAAGAGAGTTTTCCTGGTATTTATATTTACAAATATGTTCAGATGATACATGTATGTATATGTACCTATTCCTTTTAAATATATGAACTTAAAGTGCATATATAGGGTTGAAAATCGTAGGAACAAAACAGCAAAACAACTATCTCAGAATCTCTGCGCTACGGAACGCACCTTTTCCTTGAGCCAAAAATTGCCGTGGTACTGTGCGTATTGGGCTGTACATGATTATGGTGATACAATTCTTCAAAAACTTTTTTTGGCACATTCGCGGTGTTTTTTGCGCAATCACGATGTGATACTTACGCGAAAATAGGGGCATGGCCTCGGTTGGTTGTGACACGTTTCGGCACCTTGAAAGCATTTGTTGGAAATGCTGCGCAAACAACCGCCCGTGTGTTCTCGAGGCGCACGCGGACAAAATAGACAGTTGCTGCGACGTTACCAAAAAATATGCGCCTCCTGCTGACAAAGTCAGGCAAAAACAAAGACCTGATGCTGTTCTGTAGACGGCAATGGCGCTATGAGCTCACGATGACCTGTGCCTCGACTAGCTCTGAGTGTGCAAGAGAATTAGCGCTTTGGTTAATGTGGTAGTGTTGGGGATTTCGCCAGATGTTCAATCCTCTTTTTGAAGCAAATTTGATATTTCAATGCTCGCTGCAAATAACCAGTGTTATTGCTCGTAGCAGTTCGCCATGATTCACACAAACAATATCAACGTGGGGTCAAAAGTCAGGCACAAACATGCCAATCACACAAATATGGTGAAAATACTTGATCCAATGCTCACTCCACCGAAAACCAACATATAGAACCTGCAAATCCCCAAGAAATGAGTTTTTTGGGAAAAATCATGCTCCAATCTTCTATGTGTTTGATCCAAGTTTTTGGTGGTGACACCTCGATATTCATCCGAGACACTGCTTCACCTTTACCCCCTGGTGCAATCTTCACTTGTTCCACCTTTAAAAACCGCCAGGTGGCGATGTTTGAAAAGAAATGTAGGCACCCCCCCCGTCCAAAACAAAAAGAACAATTTGACAAGGCTACGACTCCAACAATATCATAAGCTGGAAAGCATATAATTATTTGATGTATTTCTTTTGCTATAAGGTCCGTTGTGGAAAAAGAAAGGCCACCTTTCCCAAGCAAAAAAAAAGACAACCTGACACCCTGTGGAAGTTGAAGAAACACGTTAAACGGCCCCAGGGCAACAATAATTGGAAGGACCCGTCGCCTTTTCCAGCCCTTTACACCATGGGTGATCAACCCACCCCCGATGTAAGGTACCCCCCTTGAGAAATATTGCATAAGGCCTTATCAAAGGAACAATCTTCGTCCAAATTTTCGATGTGAAGGTGGGGATCTTGTGAAACACTGGGGCCCAAGCGCTGGAAATCCAGTGGGATTTACAAGAAATAGCATCCATAAACACATCAATACTAGTTGGTGGTTGAACCAAACCATTTGAAAAATATGCTCGTCGAAATGGGTTCATCTTCCCCAAGGATCGGCGTGAAAATAAAAATATATTTGAAACCACCAACTAGAATATATTTTAAGAATATAATTCATGGTAAGTTTACATATGCTACAGATTGCCATGTTTGTTCTACGCTGAGGTCGTCGCTTTCCTCTCCGTTTTTAACCAAAAGTGTAAGAATTGCATCTTGAGTCAAGGCCAACTATGCGAGGTATTCCGTTCAAAACTATCATTCATACCAAGCTAGAAACGGAATTCGGGCTTTCAAAATGACCAACTGGCACGGGGATTCTTGGAGTCAGTCTATCCACAAGTTGATCTCTAATTTGTACCAACATCTTTTGGCCCCCAGCATCAATGAATTCCTCTCGTTCCCTGTGCCCCACCCAACCCCAAGCCAAGAACTCTACCTGCTATGTAAAGTATTATGTACTGCCAAGAAAGGGTGATTTTATGCTATAACCTACTAACTACCACCAAAACATGCCAAAAATAAAACGCAAAAAAAGAAGCGTTTTGGGAGTAACAAGGTCCACGCCTGGTCGTGCACGTCCAAACGCCAGTCCCTCCGAAACTGCTCTGACACACCAAAGGCATGTGACCTTCAGTTGTACCGCCGAGTCGGGAAGTCATTAACAAAAAAAAAACGTACGGAAAAAATATGAATGGTTAGTCAACCTATCCCCCCCCCAACGTACCCCCTCCCCAATCAAAAAAAACAATAAGTTCTCAATGACGGCGTATTGACCATTGGGTTTCCCAGGCCTTCTAAAAACCCTTGTTTCCGAAGGGAGTAACGTTAGGGGAGGTAGGTTGACCAGTCATCATATATGCTCTGTGATGGTTGGGAAGATGACATGTCCTTTGAAAAATGGTCCCTTTTCAGGAAATTTGTTAATTCTTAGTGTTGAAATCCTAAAAATTCCTACCCCCTCCAGGAAACTAACATATCCCACCTTGGCAAAGAGGAAAAATCCTCTTGAAAAGTGCCTTTTTTAAGGGATATGTTAGTTGGAGGGTAGGCCTATGATGAGGATCACATCCTTGGAACCAAGCCGCAAGCGGCGAGCTCCTTGAGCTGGATCTGGCGTCCTCCATTCACCCAAGAGCTCAATCACCTGATACCGTGGCCAGGGGTATGGCGATGTTAGCAGACCTTGCAGACCTTGCACATAGAAGATCCAAAGTATGGCCAATACCAGTTGAGCTACGCAAAAAAACTAACTCTTACTTTCCACTATACTGGTTGTTTAATCGGGATCCTTATAATGGTTTATCATAATCCCATATAATCCACACGGCACTGGGTAGTTGTTCATCCCTTGTGTCCCCTCAACAACCAGGGGCCCTTGTTTCATTGCTCAGTTGATATCTTCTGATCTTCAAATGAATTGACTGTTGTTCTGCCATCCCATCTGCATCGCCAGATTTTTTCCGTCAAACATAGTACCCCTAAGATAACATGGCTGGCTGGAAAATGGATCAGTCAATCGAGGATGTACAGTATTTCCTATTGAACTTGGGGATTTTCTACTGTACACATCCATACACCCCCACAAGAATCAAATGATGATGTCCAATTGCAGTTCTTTTCCATTTTCCATCCGGGTTCATGTTATAATGTTCAACTTCCATGTTTGGCTGCAAGGGTTTATCCTTTCCACCAACCAATCACGCCTGATCTTTCCTCAGCGGTTGCTCGACAGGAGGTCGAGAAAAAACGTGGGTCCTCGAGGAAACCGCCTGGCGAAAATCTGCCGCTTGTATTACGAACCGAAACTTTGAAAGCAAGTCATCAACGAAAAAATATCAAAAAAATCCATCTGCGCACTTCTGAAGTCACATCTTTTTTATCTTTTGGTCGTGTTTCATCATCTTCCATTAAAAAACTCATTAGAAAAAAAAACGCTTCCCCCAATGCGCCTGGCAAAGATTCAGCAACCACACCCATCGCAACAGCCCAGAATCGTGGCTCATGCGCAACAAGGTGGCGATTTTGGGAGAGCAGAAAAAAGTCACTGCTACAGCCACTGAACAACCTAAGGTGTCACCTTCTTATGGTTTATTGGGATTATGTGTCTGTTTCTTCATCCGGATGAATTTGGAAAAATGCGTTTTTTCCACCAATTTCCTGCAACATTGGGTCATTTTGAAGAGTCGCCCCTTTCTGTTGAGGAAAAGGCCCCTATTGAATGAAATTTTCAATCCTTAGTCACCGAACCCACAACATGTCACTCTTGGCTGTGCTGATGTGTTCGCACACCACGGGTTGGCTTCCCAAATAATTTCTTTCTCGGCACTTTTCCATCATCTCTTAACTTGAACCCCAAAGCCATTTTTTTCTGCAAGTCTTTGGAAATAACTGTTAAACATTGACTCAAAAAAAACTGTTGAAACTTGCCCCAAACAAAAAATCATCCAAAAAATCTTCTGAATGCCAAAAATGACATGAGAAATATATTAGGAAACAAGGGTCATTTTTGTTGCCAACCCAAAAAAAATAAAGTATTAGAAGGAAAAAAAACCTCAAAATGACCAGCAACATTTAAGAATCAAGTTTGATTCCCCCTCCCAAAATGGGGTTCAATTTAATGAGATAAAAATATATGGGTGTTTCCAAAAATAGAGTAAAACCCCCAAAATGGATGGTTTATAATGGAAAACCCTATTAAGATGGATGATTTGGGGGTACCACTATTTTCGGAAACACCCATATACATCCAAGAACTTGTCACAATCTTCAAAGTTGTTGAGCCCAACAACATCCTCTTTGGTCATGATTTCATGACCCCTGAAATATGTGAAATGTCAACCGTCCCTCCCCCCATTTCCCACGGAGAAAAACCCTGAGCCCCCCAACTGTCGCACTTAAAATCTGCCGCAAGGCCGAAGCGGCCTCAACGGAATCACGGTTGAAGGAAGTTGGTGAGATCCAGCATTGGGAGAGGTTTCCAAACATAAAATTGGCGTTTCAATGGCTGGAACCTTAAAACAAAGGCTGGACCTTTACCAATGTACCTGGTTTTATTATCACTTTCAGACCAGGTGTTCAATGGCTGGTTCACCTTCCTAAACTTGAAAAGGAAAATCATCTGAACCATCCACATCCATTTTTGGGTTTAATTTTCCAGGGTGTATTTTCCCAATTTTTGGGATGCCAAAAAAAAATGGCAAGATATTTTCGGTTGGGCGATATATGCAAAATTATACAGGTCAAACCCAATGTGTATTTTTAGGCTTGCAATGTGTTTCATATCACAATATGCGTCTTTAAAATACTAACAAAAAGTAAACCAATCAGGGCCTATCTGAAATTTCCCCCAGATCACCTCAAAAAGAACGTCCCAAAATTGCCGGGGTGGAACGAGACGACCCGAAATTGAATGTCATAAATGTTGGGCTTTGATAGAGGGGAAACACATCCGGCCAAATCAACACGATGAAAAAATGTTGAAGGAGCTTCTGACATCAGCATGTAAAAAGGGATCCATTGATGATGATGATGATGATGATGATGATGATGATGATGATGATGATGATGATGATGATGATGATGATGACCTAAGAAATGTGAGCATGATATTCGCAGTCCTCGTCAAAAAGGAATAAATATATGCAAATACAACAAAAAATGTGTTCCGTTGTTCCAAGTTTTTCCCTTCTATTTCCATATCATTTCTCCTCAGAAACCCACCCTTTTCCCCCATCCCCATCCACCAGATCCACCAATCCACCGGCTCTCGCGTTTGCTTGCTTGCTTGCCTTACTCTCAGAGCCATGGCGAGCAAATCCTTGCAACAATGTTCCACCTTCACAAAGTTCCTCGGATTGGAATCGAGTACTCTTTCTCCCATAATCATGGAAGTGGAAAATGGCCATATTTGAAAGGTAACTACTATTGGAGGGAGCCATTTTTTCACTTCCATGACTATGGGAGGAAGTGTATCACTGAACAAAAACAACTTTTTCGGTTTATCCGCGAAGGGGCTGTTGAGTTTATGTATGATGTTTCTCTATATGTTTATTTTTAAAAAAATCATTGGATCTTAAGCAAAAATAGCCATTTCGAAGGGGCTGTTGACTTTATATGATGATTCTTTTTATTTTGAGCTGTTTTCCATCACTGTGAAGGTACATCAGAGATTGGATTTGTTTTGTGTTTATACAGTATTCCATTATCAAGGAATATATTTCATTCTCAAGGATGCACTAAAAGGTTTATACTATCCAAATATCAAACCCCTGCAACCAAATAGTGCTTCACTTGTCAAGGTTTCAGAGTGATACAGTCATGGTTGTTGATGATTTTGTTTGTCTCATCTATTATATTTTTTTCATAATCCAATCCTTGAACCCTAACCTGGTTGGTGGTTTCGACCCATTTGAAAAATATGCTCATCAAATTGGATCATTTCCCCAAATAGGGATGAAAATAAAAAATATTTGAGTTGCCACCACCTAGTAACAAACCCTGGCTCTTTCACCATTGCTGAAACCGCATCTTTAGGGGGATTG
The DNA here is from genome assembly GCA_000507305.1 of Breviolum minutum Mf 1.05b.01. NCBI lineage: Eukaryota > Dinophyceae > Suessiales > Symbiodiniaceae > Breviolum > Breviolum minutum. The sequence goes on from DF240788.1 coordinate 7,459, forward strand.
TTCTCTCTCTTTCTAACAGTAGCAAGTGAAGGTTTGAGTCGCGATTGGAATACTGGGAAGATCACCCTAAAGTACAGCTTATAAACCAACCAGTGTTCCAAACCCTAGTATTTCGAGCCAATTTTCAAGTGATATATAAATATACACACATACAGGTGTAGATACGCAGCAATTTACGAGATGCCTTTCTACAAATTCCTTGAAGGCCGGAGCTTTGTTACTTGGTGCACTGCGAAAAACGAAATCACTCAATTGGAATCATTCTCTGCAAAAGAAATCAAAAAAAAACTGCATAGAATTTCTGGCAGAAAAAATGGACAACCCAAAACGGTTTCTCTGCAAAAATCCTATCCACAACCAGCTTCCCGTTTCTTACCAAAACGATGCCCTTTTCCCTAAAAACGATGCTGGCAAAAGACGGAGATGAGGAACAAGCTGGTTCCATCCACGTAGCACCTTGAAGCTGGCATCTTTACATCAATGTCTATGTCAGAGTTGAAGAAGATTAAAAAAGAAGGAATGACGTATGTGCAAAATATACATCTATGAAACATCGTTATAATACAAATATATATATATATATCATTAAGCGTATCACACTATTGTATGTTATGTTATGTTAGATTATATGCCCTGAATCCTGATCTTATGAAATAAACCCGATCTAAACCCCACAGCTTAGAAGAACAGAAAGACCATTGCAAACAAATTGTCATGTTCAAATCCAAAGAACATCCCCAAATTTGAGAAGAAAACACAAAAACAAACATAATCTGTGCAATGTCGTCTGATCCAAAGTAGTCAAGAGTATCTCTGGCCTGCGTGGTCTAGGCAAATAACTTTAAACCTCTCATCGTATGGTCCTATGTATGGAAAGTGTGTGTGTGTGTGTGCCCTTGACACAACAAACAAGAAGACGAACAACAACACGCACAACAACAAAAACAAGAACAAGAACAATGACGGCGACAACAACAACAACAACAACAAAGAAGAAGAAGAAGAAGAAGAAAAAAGAAGAAGAAGAAGAAGAAGCAGAAGCAGAGTAAGAACAAGAACCACTGTGGCGATGATGATATTGGTGATGATATTGGTGGTGATGATGATGATGATGATGAGGATGATGAGGATGATGAGGATGAGGAGGAGGAAAAGGAGGAGGAGGATTCAATGATTATGGTGATTCAATGATCATGATGTTGATGATGTTGATGCTTTTCTCTTTCCCAATAGATGCAACACCCAGGGCACTCAGAAAGGCGCATGATATTCCCATGATCCAACTTCTTGAAGAGCTGAATTTCGGTCTCCACCAAACGTCGGTCCTGTGTCAGTCAACCAGGAAGATCAGTGGACCCATGTCGTTTTGTTCAGTGAAAAAATTGCCGTAAAAAACAGGGATCATTATATGACACCAACCCAAACAATGCACTATTATAGAGGAATTCCCTCAAAATTACCATATGTTTGTACTGTTTGATCCCACCAAAATTGGTCATCTAATGACCCCTTGTGGAACCTGGGGTTTTAAAAAAAAAGCTGACGCATTTCGCTGAAAGGATTCGTCATTGAAACAACAAATAACAACGAAGCATGATACGAGTAAGATCTGATTGGTTTGGAATGACGTCTTCCAACTATAACTGTCAACAGTAAAGATGTGTAGGAGGTGTCCCTGGTGTCCCTACTAATAAAGTAATCATTGCTGTGGAACTAGTACAAGGAGGAGGTATTATGGCCAATAAGTTGATGATTTGACAAAAGTTTGGCACGAAGGCACCGATGTTTCCAATCAAAAAAAACAGTGAAAACGTGTTTTTCTAGTTGGTGGGTTGTTCACAAAACCCATTTGAAAAAATATGCGCATTTTGTCAAAATTATGGATCATTGTTTTTTCAGGGAAAAAAGGGATGAAAATGCCCCAAAAATATGTGAAACAACCACCACCCAGTTTTTGGGTTGGGAAATACCAGGAAGTTGGTGTGTGAAAACAAAGTTGGATTCGAAGCCAAGCCAAGCAAGTTGCATACTGGGGTAATGTATATGAAATCATCGAATGGTACCTTCTGGGACAGCACCATAAACAAATAGAAATGGGGACTTCACACATGGTCAAGCTTTTTACATGTCTTACACTGTAATTCAACATGGCAACGGAAATCCATTAAGATTTCTGGCCAATTCATGGTACTTTCCAAGGGTAAAATATCCATCAAACCCACCAAATCCACCCCCAAAACTCCACCCAAGAACTCCAAGTCACCATCTCCGTCTGGATTTGCACTCGTTTGCAAGCTCGTTTTTGTCCAGTAAGGCGTTGTGTCACTACGCAAACTTGACCAAAGCTGCCTTCTCCCAATTTCTGCGCATCCATGATGTAATCCTCTCCAAGATCGACGAATTGGAACCCGTATCTGGGAAGATCTCACAACACAAGACCTCATCACAAAAATATGCTCGTGATCAGGGGTGTAAAAATTTAGAACCCTAAAATTCAGTGCATGTATGATCAAACTACTGTAATCAACCAGTGGATTTGTGGGAATAAAATAACTTTGACCCATCCTAGTTGGTGGTTTTTCACCAATCCATTTGAAAAATATGCGCGTTTGTCAAATTGGATCATGAGGGATGAAAATTCAAAATTCCAAAAATCTTTGAAATCACCTCTTCATCCCGCACCTCCATCACGGTGCTGTTGTGCTTCATCGGGCACATCACTGCAGAAGCCAGTTCCACCGCTTTCCCATAGCCCGGACGTGAGGGCACGGCATTGGACAGCGCGGCTCGGGTGGGGGAGAAAGGCACTTGTGGTAAGGCAGGTGGAGGAGCAATCTCCTGGAACCGGGATGGGAGATTCAGGATCAACGCTCCATACAGAGCCTGTGACAAACAAAACCCTGCTTCTTCATATTCCATCCACACTTTGATTGGTGGAAAAAAAAAGATCTTTCATAGTGGCACAGTTCGAATCCTTAGAGGACTGGTCAGGAACATAGCTGCTGAATAAACTAAATAGTTATATAGAATTTTGATGACTAAATTCACCAAGGTCAAGAGTAGTGTAAGGTCTTCAAGTGGAAATCCAGGGCTTGCTCATTTGCAAAGGTCTAGTCTAGATTTAGATACATCCAGTCTAAAATCATGTCCCTTTACACCATGTACAACTGAAAGTCTACAAAGAAATGCTAATGTCAGGGCCTTTAGAACACATTGATGCCTGGGCCCCAACCATTCCAAGAGAATCAACTTCCAACTGTTGAGCCATTTTTGCGTGGGGATCATTTTTCCGTGGCTCCAAATCAGGATGCCATTTCGGCCACAACCAAAAAGAAGGTCATGCCTTTTTTAAGGTATTGGAAGGTCCAAGTTGGTCATGATTTCATAGAATATATTAATATAGTACTGTACCCTCTGCTAAACTAACATAGCAATGTAATGGAATATCCCCATGTTCAATAGGAAATACATCTTCAAAGTGTCCATTTTCCATTGCTGTGTCAGTTTACCAGAGTGTAGTGGTGGTACACTATATAAGATCCGGTGGTAAACTAAATGTTGGTTGCCACTCCCAAGTTTGGTAGTGTTTTTGGTTAAAAAGGTGGTATCATCATAAACCAAGTTTAATGGGACGCTGTGCCATGAATCTACTTTCCAGGTGGCATAATGCGGCATATATACGTACATGTAGACCCTCCTGGGAAACGAACATATCCCCGTCCCAGCCGGCACTTTTGAAGATGAGTTTCCGTTTACAAAGGTGGGATGTGTTAGTTCCCTGGCGGGTATATGTATTATGTTGATAGGATGCCTTCTGCGTAGTACAGCACAACGAGACATCAACTTGCAGTTGAGGTTGATCCGCAGCCAGCCCATAGATTTGCTTGATAGGCTATGTATCTCTAATCTCTATCAATCAACACTAACATGGTTGCTGTTCTTTTCTTACATGTTATCTATCTATATAACATATACAACTATCTAACAGTGGTATAATAGTATGTAATAATCACAAGAACAATAAATAATGCATAACTAATCATAACTATATATTACTTCACAAAAAACCAGCCCCCCCACTCACACCAAATCAGCTTTCATCCCAATTTTTTTCCGGCTCCTCGATGACCTGCTTCTGGCCACGATTGGCTGCAACCTTGGCCTCCAAGCTACGCTCCGTCGATTTCCCCGCGTTGATCACCTCCTTCGGCCTGCGATGGGCGATGTGGGAAATTCCCAGGTTTGGTTGATGCGCTAAAACTCCCTAAAAACTAACAGTTCGCACCTACAAAATGCTGGGGAAATCCCAACAAAAGATCTCCAAAATTCCAAAGGGGGCCCCCCAATTTTCGGAGGCGAAAATGTTAGGAATTCAGGGAGGGCAATTGGGCCAAAAGCTGACGAAAAAAAACACTGGATTTTTGTCCCAGCGGAAATTCCAGGAAGGCTTTCGTTAAGGTTCTCACGGAAGGATTACCCCATTGTGAACCAGGTTTTGGCAACCTCCAAACCATAGGAATCACCTCCCCTTTTTGTTAGGACCAGGGTTGGGATATATCAGAAAGTACATAACCATGTGGGATATCTTAAATTATCCCTCATCTAACTTGGAGCCAAGAGACGAGCTTGGAAGCTGTCCGTTTGTGGGGGATTCCATCTGCTTCGCAGACTCCCGTTTCTTCTGATGATGACTCACCTTGTTTTTGTTGCCAAAAAATTGGCAAAACCGATGGGCGCTTCACAGTACACGGCGTTCGGTGTGTGTTGAATAGGGTTTTGAAGCTCAGATTCATCAAATGAGAATTCTTTACTAGAACAAATATACAGTAGAACACGAATGTATGAAATCCATTCCAAGAATGGGAACTTGGAAAATCAGAGTCGAGTTGTCACCTGGAATTTTATCCTTGGGTTTATCAACCTTGGCCCGGTGATGTTGGTGCTTTTGAAATCTCAGATCCCAGGATACACCCCTTTTTCGGAAAAAAAAAACGGAGAAATTCCTGGTGTCAAATTGTCAAACTATCAAAAAAGTGGATGAATTTCTGATGAATTGGAGAAAAGATGATTCACCAACCTGGATTTGTCCATGGGGGTTTTAGGTGGATTCACACTCTAAGCCTTTACCACCTTCGTAACGCACAGATGACATTTGCACAGCCTAACTCAAGAGGATGTGGCCGTGGGGTAAAAATGTGAGAGTCATTTGGCACCAAAATCAAACCAGCACCTTCCAAGGGGTGCCAATTCATTAAACCCTAAGGGATGGTTAATGGACACCTTTTAGGAACCATTTGGCACCCCTTGGAAGGTGCTTGCATATACATACATTATATCAGAGTGTACAACTGATTCTACATTCCCTTCCTACTCACTGTCTACATCTACTATAGTAGCAAAGAAACTCGCACCTACCAACTACGCTCTTCAAACAATCGCCAAAAATCACCACCCAAACTCCGAACTCCACGCTTCCAGCCGATTTTTGTTTGCTGCGTTTCAGTGGCAAATTGTTTCGCGGCATCTTCCATCGCGCGCAGGGACACGCCGTTCCCCCCGCATTTGGCGGCATAACTCTCGTAGACTTTGTCAAACCTTCCGAGGCGGCTGTCATCTGTGGAGATGTCCAAAAACTTTTGGGTCCAAACAAAAAAGAATGAACGTATGAACCAAGACTGAGTCTAGTTTTCAAAAAGACACCTGAATTCAATATATTTGTACATGTATATACATATATCTTATATAATATACAGTTGGTAAGTTTGCCATAGCGAAATTGGAGGTTTTTGAGCATGTTGAACTGTTTTACTGTCAATGGAAAAAAAATCCTGGACCAATTGGCTGGGTTAGAACACTGCAAATATCAACAGTAAAAGTGGCGCATTTTGGTAGTAGTCCAAAAAAATTGATCCATCAATCTCATTACGGGTACAGATTGATGATACGCGGGAAAAACCTGAGTCGCACACACCCCATATTCATCCTGGCAGCAACACAAAATGAGAATCTCTTGAAACCAGTGAAGGTGGTGTTTTCTCTAAAGACTTTAAGATTGCTTTGCTGATCAATTCTCAAAGTGTACTGTCAAGTTGTCTGCCTGGGGGCCGGGTGTTTGGTTAAACAGCCAAGCCGGTGTTGACATGATATTCTCATGGTTCCAAAAGGGCCGCATGGGATCTCCCCAAGTTTCCATCCCGTCGGAGTTCTCGTTTCCTTTGCAGGGTCACTTTCCGCCCAAAAAATTTGGATTTTGGGGACGGCAATTTCCACCACCTGCAAGTTGATTAAATCCATGCTAACCCCCCAAAACTTTGGGAACAAAAACTCCAAATGTTGGAGTTGCGGACGAAAAAAAAAACACATATACCCTCCAGGGAAACAAAAAATATCCCACCAATCAGAAAGGAAACTCATCTTCCTAACTGCCTTTGTTTTGGGATATGTTGGTTCCCAAGACTGGTTGGTGGTTTCAACCCCTTTTGAAAAATATGAGTCAAAATGGGAATCTTCCCCAGGTAGGGGTGAAAATAAAAAGTATTTGAAACCACCACCTAGAAGAGGGTTTTGTATACTGTAAACACTGCCCCCCAGCGTTCCAACCCCTCCCTTCACCACGGCACCACGTGGCGTCCGGCTGCGGCACCACCGGCTGAACATGTCCAAAGACACGCTGCAGGGCCGACTGGAAGTGAGCACGGTCCAAGCGCCCCGTGCCACCTCGGCGGCCAATCAGGGGGCGAATTTTGCGATGAAAATTGGCTAATTGAGAGAATCATCCAAGAATCACTCCAAGATTCAGGTGAAATTGTGATGAAATTCCCCGCCCCCCCGGGTAATTTACTCTACCCTCCGGACAATTAACGGCTGGAACCTAAAAATGAAAGGGAAAATCATCTGAACCATCCACCTCCATGGTGGGTTTCATAGATTCACAACCAGACTAGGCGTGGCCATGGGATTGGATGTCCAATCATCCTCAGCCATGAAATTAGGTTGGTTCCCTCGTATGTTTTGCTGCTGAAATGATCACTTTAAAATGATCGTTTGAAAGAAAAAAACCTTCAGAACTCAAAACATCCCCAAAAGAAAGTGACATTTCGCGAGAAAAAACGTATCCAATGGAGGGCTAATGCTTGGTATATTTGAAACTGGAAATGGTGATCCTATTTACTGAGAGTTTCCAAAGTCCTGCAAATCTTAGGTTATTTTGTGGGGATAATAAAAAAAATGGCAACAAAAATCCCGCAACTACCTGGAAATGTTGATTCATTTTGAAGGGTCAGATTCCCGGATTCAGCATGTTGGGGGTTGGCGACTTGAAATTGCTTTTTTTGAGGGGGATTCGTGGTTCAAAAAAGGTAAAGAGTGTAGACAATATCCGTTTCAAGCAACGGTAGCTGGTAGGTAGTCTAGGGGGCATGTCTGAATGTTCGCCAAACCCACAAAAAATAATGATTAAGCAAACATCCTGGGATGATTTGGCAAGATCCCCGAAATTTTGGTGGAAGCCATCGCCAAGCAGGGGCTTAATTTTGATGCAGGGTAAATGGTCAGTGAGGTTCGCAAGCATTGATTATATAATAGATGTCGTGGGTTTTGCACTCTCGTATGGCCCTTGTATACGAGGCTTACATCCGAGCTACTACATCTGCCAAATCAATTCAAACATTCCCACCAGATCAAAACCCCTACAATACATCAACCACTGCCCAAAAGATCCTCTCCATGATTCAACTTTAATTTCTCAAACCATTTTTCGTTTGCTTTCGCTGATCTCTCTGTGGCAAATGTCATGACTGTCGACTGTCGCATGTTTCTTTGTAGTGGTTGGTTTTTGCAGTTTCCGCAAGATAGACCCGCAAAAAACCAACATGACAATGGAAAAGCAACCCTTTGCAGATGTATCTGCTAAGAAAAATGGTGATTTTCCATTACCATGTGGGTCTTTCCTTACATGGTGCTACCCCCAATCTCCACCCCAAGTGCTGATCATTTTCAGTAGGAAAACCAATGGTTGTTAGGTACCACCATTTTAGGAACCCCCCCCATGTCAGTAGATACCTTTCCGCCCCGCAAAGCCGGCTGCCTCCATCTTCCCTGGTAAAGCATTCCTTGCACAGCACATCCAGTGGCACCGCCATGGCGTTGAAAACAAAACACTGCGGACCAGGTCCGCAAATTCTGAGATTTCAATGTCTTTTTGCAAGAAGGATGCATAACCTGGTTATGTAAGTTCTTTCCAAAGAATATGTATATATCATGTTTGTATATGTTATATATATATATATTTATTATTTATGTGTATTTATATATATTTATATAGGTATATATATAACATAGCATAAGATGTATCATCGAAAAAATTCAAACCCAAAAGGCTGGCTTAAGTGGTGAAATTTTCAAAATCACAAGCTCAATGTACAGTTTTCTGCGCTGAAAAGGAAAATCATCTTCCAAACCTCTATTTTTGGTTCCATCTTAGTTTTCCGAAGGGTATTCTCTTATCAATTTAGGGACCGAAACATGTGAAAAAGAGCGTCACTTTGTAGGAAAAGATCATCCATTTTTTTTGTTACAACATTTGAAGTTACAAGATGTTTTCTTGTTGCTGAACACATCACAAATCACATTCACCTAGGTTTCCCATAGCTTTCGCCCAGCCATGGTGTTGCTGCAATCCCTCTGTGAGGCTCAAAAGCCCTCTGAAGTGGAGAAGTGTGTCGAGCGGTATGGGTCAGTTAAGGATCAAGAAAGCTCCAAATCCTGATGTTTGTTGGTGGTTTCAAGTTTCAACCCCCTTGAAAAATATGAGTCAAAATGGAAATCATCTTCTTCCCCAAGGATATAGGTGTGAAAATGAAAAAAATATTTGAGTTGCCACAAACCCAGTGATGTTCGTTGGTGACATGATTTGACGTAGCCAGACTTTTCATGCGAAGAATCTACCAAAAATGTTGAAAAAGAACCATTGGAACAGAATCAGCAGCTTGAAAAAATGGCCAAAACGTTGGAGATCATCGGTGTATCTATCCAAATAGATCTATACAACATATGTCAAATCATAGATCATATACATTCATATACACACATATACTCTGTATGTATATATATATGTCATATTAAAGCACATGAGATGTATACTAATACAGATACAGTATACATAATATTCTCCCCCCCAGGCTCTTTACCAAAGCTGCCCCGGCTGAAAAAGGGGCGGGCCATCACCTTTGGATTGCCTTGATCAAACCTGAGGGCCGAAGGCCCATTCGGCAGGTCACCAGGGCTCCCCTTCCCAGATTTGTGTAGCAAATAAAGGCTTCGGTTGGAACCCCTAAAACCCAAAAGTTGTAATAATCTTGGTGACTATGACTGGGGAAGGGGGCCAACCCAATTTATGTCTGGCTTAAAAACCTACATTTGCTGAAAAATTCACGCAATCTTTTGTTAAAGATACAATCGAAAGTAAAGCCTGACTTCTTGAAGAATCGCAGGTGAAGGGAGCGACAACAACTTAAACAGCGAAAACAATCCCTCAATCTATAGGCATCATTCCGGAACATCACTCTGCAACGAAATCAACCGTTCCCATGTATGGGATCTTTACCTACATTTACCAGAAATTTAGCCAAATGTAGGTAAAATAGGCCATGCATGGAGCATATGGGGCTCTTTCCAATCATTCTGGTCAAATTTTAACATTTCACCAACCTAGATTTCCCTGAAATAAGGGGTCCCATTTCCCCTTCCAAAAAGCTACCTTTTCAACCATGCAGCCTTCAACCATGCAGCCCCTGTGGCTTTTTGCTGGCTGGCCAAGACACAAATTGTATAGCTCGCTACTTGGTAGGTCAATCAAACCGCTCACCTTGCGTTGGGTGTCCAAATGTAAAGCGGCGGCTAAACTGTCAACAAGTCATGTTTGATGCCCCACACCCACCACCCACCATTGTTTTAAAGGCTATTGGTAACAGCTGGAAAATTGAAGTTCTATGTCCTCCATATTACATATATAAAACTAGAGAAAAAAAAACAATCAACAAAACATCGTACCTTCAAACTCATCAATTTGGGGGGAACACCCCATGCACCCCAAAAAACCAGTTCAACCAAGGTTAGCTGGTGGAAGTTGAGATTGAATTTTCGGAGATTTTGTCTGTTGAAACTGTTGCAATCGGGGGGGTTTGGTCTGATACTCTTGATGCAAGAAATCCCAAACAACCACCTAGAGGACGTATAAAAAACCTTAGTAAATAATGGGAAAAAAAAACTACCAACCTCAACTTCTGAGCCGGATTTCTGAACCATCAACAGTATATCAAGTTACTGCACGATGCAGACAGTCTACCTGCAAACCCCATCGAACACCCCGAGGAAACCTTAGGAAATTGTCCACGTTCAGATGGATGTCAAGCCCAGCTAAAACAAGATATTCCTTACAACCATGGATATAAGGGCCGTAATTTGGTGGGCAAATGATAAACCCCCCTTATCCATGATTCTGTTTGTGAATTCTGGTGACCATCGATCAACTCCTGGGTGATGGTCTCTAGATGATGTCGGAACACGGATGTGAATTTCTATTAGCTGCATTAGCTACTGTATGACTTGTCTTATAGCTTGTATGACTTGTCTTTATATATGTATACTTGTCATGACTTGTATGACTGTATGACTTGTATGACCTTGTGATACATCAGTACTGTATGACTTGGCTTCACATTTCTTGCCTTTCTGGTCAGCATCCTTTCCGTTCAGCCCAAATCTTCTAAGAAAAAAAGGGCAAGACAAACGCCGAAGACATCACGCAAGAATCAATTTCATGTACTTTCAGGAGGTTTTATTATAGGTTTTTTTTTGGCAAGGGGTAGAGCACAAGCCTTGCAGCTTATATAGGTGAGTACCTCCATCTTAGCTACCTGAAATAGTTAGGTCTTTCCATCCCTTTCGCCGATGGCCGCCTTCGCAGGAGAGCGCATAGGTAGACAACCACCCAACTTCTCTCGGTTGTTCATGATATATTGCACCTACCGTCTTCCGGAACCCACAATTTTCAAGGGAACATCACCTGACATCAAAAAAACAGCCAACCCCGGAAAACGAACGCATGTCCCCTAAAAAGGGGGCCGTTTCAAAAGGAAAGTAGTCGTCCAACCATCAATTTTCAGGGGATATGTTCAACTTCGGGGGTGCAATTCACGCACATGTTTAGAATCTGCTAGTACATTAAAGGTGCAATTGGCAGTCCCTCCTGATAACAGCCGTGGCTGCCCATAAACACAATTCCCTCTTGCAACAATCAACCACCGAAAAAGCATTGGTAGATTTGCCATCGGATGGTTTGGTCACTGGTGGTAATCTCAAAATATATCCCTTCAAAAGAAACCTGGCGGATTTGGTCTCAAAATATCCCAATGCCAATATCATGTTGCAAAACCTGGTTGGTAGTTTCAGTTCAACCCATTTGAAAATATTATATAGTCAAATTGGACCATCTCCCCAGGGATTCGGGTGAAAATAAAAAAATGTTTGAGTTGCCACCACCAAGAAACTATATATGAATGATGTTTGGTTTGGTCTCAAAAAATTACAGCACAAATACAAACATATAGTTTGCGGCCATTTACCACCAAAATGGTTTGCTAAAATGTTTCACGAAACCATATTACCCCATATTTACCTGGTAACCTCAAAATGGGTGTTTCCACAAATAATGGTACCCCCAAATCATCCATTTTGAATAGGGGTTTTCCATCATAAACCATCCATTTTGGGGTACCCCTATGTTTGGAAACACCCAAATACACCACCAAAAAATTACAGTATCCTCCACAACCTTCAACCACCTTTGCGGCCCTGGCCTCGGGCGATTCTGGCCCAGGTTTCCTGAAGAATTCGCCACCCTGGCGTGTATCAGAATCAGCGAAACGGAAAAACCCTGGAAAAAACGCGCCGTTTTCGGGGGTTCNAACGCGCTTTTTTTGGGGGGGGCAAAAAAACGTACCAAAAATATGGAACGGAATGGAAATGGCATGAAATTGACATGGAAATAGTTGATTTATGTTGATGTCTCATTTCTGGTTTGAAGATGTTGGAGCATCTCAGCATCTGTACTGGAAGCACCCGGGTGTTTCATACATGTTCCTTAAATCTAGGAATGACCCGGTACTCATGGAAAATTGCAAAATTTCGCCATTCCTAGCCATACCATCTTCTTGGAGGGACCTGGTCAAAAGGTCCATTCATTCATGCAACAGTGTGCAACAACCTTCAAAAAAACTCACCTTGTCTCCTTTGAAAAAAAATGGAAAAGCATATTGTTGACTCATTTCTGTGGGTTTTTTATGTTTTTTGGATTTGACTCGTTGAAAATCAAAAAAAAAAACAATCTGCCTTCCGCTGGTCCAGTAGCAATGGGAAACCCACCATCTTTCCCTTGTAATACACTACTTAAGTCACCCAAAAACACACCCCTGGAAACTATGGCCGCTCTAAAAGTTATGGAAGCCACGGGCGAAGAGAAAATTCCGAATTTGAAAATCATTTTCAGGGTGTGATAACCCTCAATTAAACCTTATATAAACCTGTAAAACGTGGCGAAATCTTAGGAGAGTCATATGTCATAAAGGTTTATATTTTTATTCAACAAAATAAGTGCTGGATGTCCTGATATATGGTGGATCTCGGTAGATCTCAATATATTGCCCCCCAAAAAACACGAGTTTTAGGGTCATCCACAGAGCCACATAGCAAGCCAGAATAAAAAAAAACAAATTTGTTTGGGGATGAACAACCACAGGATGTGGCATCTGACAATCCAGGCCTCAGGATTCTTGATCTGCTCGTCCGTCAAGGGGATCTCTAAGACATCACGGAAGCTCAACATCTGAGCGGCGTTCAGCATCGAGATGTTGGGCCGTTGAGGGTTGAGTTTCCTGATCTACAATCCCTGGGTTGAGATACTATGGATAACCACACCATTTCTTGTTGGCTGATGTCAATGTTGTAGAAGACTCAAGCAATATGATGTTTCAAAAAAAAGATTGAAAATCATATGCTGGGAAAAAAGGGGGGACAACCCTAAAAGGGAATCCAAAATTTCCGGCTCCCAAAGATGTTCATGGTGGATTCTTGTTAGAAAATCACCATCTCCAGAGTGTAAGGACCGATCGGCTTTCAAGGTTTTATCCGATTGGTTCATTCCAATATCCCGTCCTCAACTGTACAACATGCAACAATATGGGTAGTTCATGACAGGATCCTGATGATATCTTATGATCATCCCATAACTGAGTGGTCTAATCACTCACATATGTCTCTGTATAATTACATTATAATATTTATATATATAAATACAAATAACCAGAGTATAATGACTTGTGTAGTAAAAGAATCGCATATATGTACATATATAAAATACACAAACAACCAGTGTGTCAACATCAACTGGTCAAATATCTCAACAAAAACCGTTGAACCTTCCGTCCAAAACGACAAAAAATCGCTGACCTCTTCCACCTTCAAACTCTTTTGTTGATGTACCTCGGGTGAGAGGGTCAAGAGCTCCGACGACGGACGTCATGAAATAAAACTTGGGGAAAGTTTGACACCCCGGGCAAGCTAAGATGACTGGCTGGAAAAACGAAGCACGAATGAAGATGTATCTCCTATGAAGAAAATAGTGATTTTACGGCTTGCCATGGTAGTTTTCAGGGGGGGGGGGTAGAAAGAAAGACCTCTGGTGACTCTGGTGCTTGGAGTTATGTTCATCACATTTCCAGATGCAATCTGTTCATCTGTCAACTCCTATCTAGTTTCTGAGACAAGGCTCCGCCACTTAAGAATTCTACGTATGATGCAAGAGGTTCAATCTACGGCTGTCTCTCAAGATTAGCTGCAACAATCCACTGGTCTCCTCTTAAAATCAATTACACCCCCAAAAAACTAACATGTCCCCTAAAAAGGGACCATTTCAATAGGAAATACATCTTCCAACCATTGATTTTCACGGGACATTCGTTCGTTTTCCAGGGAGATCCAGGAAAAAAGATGTGAAAAAGTCCACCTCATCCTTCAAGCGTCGAGCTAAGGAACTTGTCTTTTTCAAAATGCAGGGACGCCCCAGAAACAAATTGAGAGGCCAAATTATCACATTTCACCAACCCAGATTTTCCCTGCAATAAGGGGATTTGAGTGCCTTCCAAAAAGCTACCATTTTGGGGGGCCCAAAACTCGTGTTTTCGGTCCCTATAATTTGATCAGATACATCGAACTGACATATATTCTCAACAACCTTCGCCTAAAGAACCATCATCCCACGTCACCCGGGTTTCCACACCGTGTTGCGTCCTTGAAACGTGGCCAAGGAGAAGCCTTTGAGCGTTTTAGCCTCAAGATTAGCTGGGAGTTTGTTAAATTCTGATTTTTTTTGGGCATTTTTTGAGAAAACTCACCTATTGAAATTTTAAAGAAAATCTCTGGGATAGGCCGGGATAGGTCTTTTTTGGGGAGATTCCATGCCTAAACCACGGGGTGACCTCGGCGGTTTGTTCGTTATCATTTGCCCAAATGATAGGATGATCGGGCTACCAATCATTGCCCTCCCCAACTGAAAAAAAAAATGCACAGAATTTCGGGTCAGAAATCAGAAAGACAAAAAAAGAACTCCCTGATATGCGATGATTTTAAGTCCCAGCTCGGTTGTGTGACCTCATCCTTGCCCCTCCCCCTGTTGGATGAGTTCCATTTCCTTGCTATATATATACCACCCCTGAAAAACTAACATGACATTGGAAAATCCCCCCATTTTTCAATAGGAAAATCTAGGAAATACATCCACTCGAATGGTGGATGTTCCATTTGCCATGTTGGAATCCCAAAATGAAAGGGGAAGTTTCCATTGTCATGTTAATTTTCGGGGGGGGGTATCCTTTAAAGATGAGCCACAGAACCTTCAGTAAATCCACTGGCGGATTGGTTGAGACAAAATGTTCAACTGATATGGATGGCTTTTTTCTGAAATTTTCTTGAACAAAAAGGCCCCCTTGGAAGCTCTTATGACCTCCCCACCAAAGGACTGGAAAATTCAAGAATGTTCATGAACTTTAAAGATAAGAAAAACTTCTGGAATGGCTCCGTCCACGTTCCTCTTTTTGAAAAGAGGGTGTCCTGCCATTTTTTAAAGGTCCACAACCGTTGAGTGAAAAAAAATCGGAGGGAAAAGCCCATGGACACTGTGGACATTTTGCCCCAAGTCTGCTGTCTCCCAACTACCTGCTAGATTGCGACAAAATCCTGTAGATGATTACTACTTGGACCCCATTACAAATACCCTCTAGTAAACTTACAATGGCAATGGAAAATGAACCTTATGTATTCCCTATTGAAGACAGGGATTTTCCATTACCACAATACAAGCTTATCAGAGTGTAATATTCCAAGAAATCTCCAACAGGACCAACTGAACAGACCCCTAAACCCGAAAATTCCAATAGCTCGATTGCACCTTTCTTAGGGGTCCGTTGGTAAGGTTCAATGTTGGATGGAAGTATACTGGCTGTTTCATATGGATCCTCCTAATGGTTTATTATAATCCCCACAGAACTGGACAGTATAATCCCCTAGATAACCCAATCAACCAGGGTTTGATGGAAATATCAAATATCATATCCCATTCACACTGTTGATGGAAGAAATCCTGCACCACCTGGGATGGTTAAAATCCTATAAATAATGGGATAGTCATCATCCTTAGTGGTGCAGGATTTCAGCCATCAACAGTAATTCCAGCTCACCCTTTGAGCCCCTGGACCAAGATCACGGTGGGTCGACCACCGCTCTCTGCATTCTTGGCCGCCTTGGGGTGTCCCACCAATGGCGAAAAATGGACAACAGTGGTCATTATATGTATATATATATATATATATTACTATTACCAACCTAAAAAATGCATTGTTATAAGGGAAATTCCTCAACATTGATATTGTTTGACTCCCCCAAAGTGGGCAATGTAATTGACCCTTGGGAAAAACTGACCACCTTCCAATCAACAAAGAGAACTGGTCGAATCAACCTCACAAAGGCCTTGCAGAAATGATGAACAAGTCATTGAGGAGTACCAGTTTGGATAGTCAAGAGATTCAAATTTCCCGGAAGGGGCGGATTCCGCCAAGGAAAGGTTTTAAATCCCAAAGCTGATAAAAATCTAAGGGTGAATGATTTCATTTGGGATTTTTTGCCAGAAATTCCCAGATCCAATTCACTCCCATAGGATTTCAACTTAGCTGATGAAATCATCCTCCAGGCATTCCCCGATCCTTCCCTGCCTGTGACATGGCTGCATAAATCTTTTTGTGGTCATGACCTGCAAAAAAACATCTCGAAGCAAAGGAGAAGTTACACTCCCCCGAAAAACCAACGGGCTGGAACCTGGAAATGCCACCCCCTTAGACTAGCTTTCAGGGGTTTTTCAAGAGGCACGTCTTGCATTCTCAACAATGATGGCTGAAATGGGTGTTTCCAAAAAATAATGGTACCCCCAAATCATCCATTTTAATAACACCCAAATGGCTTCATCTAGATGATTCAGTAGGAAATTGTTTGTTGAAGGCATCCAAAAAACCGGTGAATTGACCCATTTTTGTTGAGCATGTTTCGTTACACTAGGAAGGGGAAGAGGATTTTTTTTTTTTTGACGCCGATGAGCGAACCACTTGGCAAAGGTTGATTTGGACCATAACAAGGGATCATATCGCCAGGAGCAATGTGAGACCAGGCATCTAGAAATCATCAACTCAAGTCCAAGAGCCCTGTAACTCAGCGGAAAGTGAAATCCAATCAAATAAAGACACCGAAAAGTCATGTTGGCAAGATTCCTTTTAAAAAATAGATATAGTCTGAGATACTTTCAGGTCCAGCTTGTTATTGTGTAATGCTCATTTCATGCTGGTTGGTTCTTTGTATCCTGTTGGGTATATTCGAACCAACCTGACAATTCCCCATTAAATTCCATGGGTTTTTAAAGCCGCTGACTCTTTTATTAGGGGAAAGTCCCAGAGGATGGATTTTTGTGTTACACGTAACCTCATACTTGAAGGAGTTTTCCCCCCCCCCCCGAGAGCGGTTAATAACCATCGTTAGTTGTTGTCCCCTATTCCTGGGGTTGGAACCCCTTCCTTACATAGCCTCTTTATGGCTTATAAATAGGGGTGATCCTAACCACTCAAAGAAGTCCTGGGATGATCCTCCAAGTACCCCAAAACCTTAGGCACCGACCACCGGGCAACATGAAAGCAGAGAGCAGCTCATCATCCGAGAAGTGCGCCACGCGATCCGCAAGACCGTTGGCCTTCTGAAGGGCAAACGGGGAAGGAAGTGGTGGTGACTTCATCCGATGGATTCATGGAGAAAGTTAAGGTTCTCAATTTCACAAGTTGAGGTTCAACTTGTAGATGGATTTCACAAATATATTTGGAGGTGGATTAAGAATGGTAAAAACAAGTTCAGGCTGGTCACTTAACAAATTCTTGAAAAAAAATGATGAGTAAATGGCACCTGTATCTGTAGACTTCAGGAACAAAAGTTAGATGAGAGTCAAATCGTAGGAAAGCGTATTTGTACTTGCCATCTTTTCGTTAACTGTTTAGCCGTCAACAGCCGTTCTGGTAGCTTTCGTGTTTCTGATGGTGCTGGGAAAACTTGGGGCCCAGCCACTCGTCGGGATTGCCAAAAGATGCAATATTCACTATTGGTGAAACCCTGCAGGGAACGATCACATATCCCACCATGTACGGGAAGTTCGGAAAATCATCTCCAAAAGTATTTTTCTAGGAGGAGATATGTTGGTTTTGGGCGAGGGTAGAACTAAATATAATAACTAATAATTTTGAATGACACCATCAATTCACCAATCATGCGCACAGTGGCACGGACTCCGAAAGCTGACCGAGATAAGCAACATGCAACAACGCCAAGCACAACATGTGATGATTTGTGTTTTTGTTGCCACAGAAATGTGACGTTTCAACTCCACAATCATCATCAATCTTCATGGTTTTTGTAGATGTTTAGCATCCAAAAGTGCCAAAAAGTGCCTTCATTCCACAAAAAGTTGGAGTCAAGCAACTCTCACACAAAGCCTCCAAGGTTTTTCAATTTCCAGAGTCTCAGATTCATCTTCAAAGCATCATCCAAGGCAAACTAGGCAAGCTTGGATTCGTTCGCACTCTGAGGAATCTCAGCATTTCATCCTGCGACCCCTTGTTACACCACGGCGCAAAAGAACGAATCAACGTTTCCCAATGTTTTTCCTGCAATGCGATGAACAGGAGCAAATATGAAGAACAAGAAAAACAAAAGGCGAATGAAAATGAAACCAACTCAAACTTAAACTATCAAATCAGCATAAACATTTTGCTAGTGGTTCTTCTCGCTGCCCCAAGCGGGAGGACCCGGGTTCAACACCCGGCGTCGCCCTAGGCAGACAGGCAGGCAGCTACTCCAATACCCTGCAGTTAAGGGCAAGTGCTAGGGTGCTGCCTGACACACCATGTGCATAAACGTTTTGCCAATGATTAATTGGGGTATTTGAGTTGGTGGCATACCGTTGAAGGAATCATTGATGAAAGGGATTCCTACTACACATATGCTTAAACAGTAAAGCATCAAACATATCTTAACCACCAATCAATCATTGAGACATGTATCTGTTTTATAGACATGGATACGTACCTGTATGGAAACATCTAAACACACTTGTAAATATCAAAAGTTATTCAATGGCGCTCTCACTAGCTCCCAATTTAAGAGGCAAATCACATTGAGTGTTTCTGGCATCACTCCCTCTCTATATCTGTTGTTCCGAAAGATTGTCATCAAAAACAATATCCGAACAGATCATGAAAACCGAAAACCATATGTCTGTCACCAAACACATGGGGGCCTTAGATTTTTTTTTTCCTGGCACATCATCTTCTCCCAACAAATTAAAAAAAACACCACACACCCCAACAAGCAACGGCAACCCGCGGAATTTTTGTTGGGCACCTCGAAAATTTCGCGACGGATCAGGCCACCATCCTTGGTGGGAACGGTGACTAAAAACCAGAGCTGCTGCAAGCATAGGTTCTTGGGTTAGGGGGTAAGTTACATCCCTTCTCATATGGGAAATGGTTGGGTAACCCTGTCTAAGTACACATGGGAAATTTAGGGATATCCGATATCCCTTACATGTGGGAAATTTAAATTCTAACCCTGGGAGTTTATATCCCTTACATAACCCTGGAAAACCATGTGCAGCTACACGTTTTTCCAACCTTTGAAATGAGTCACGTGACATTCACCGTCCCTTACAAGGGTCACCAGCAGAATTGCGTGGATGTTTTGGTTGGAGGTCAAAAATTTGAAAGAATCTCCCACTTCTGTTGCTGGTTGTTTGAAGACAAATTAGAAAAAGGAGCAGTCAAAAAAAAAATGCATCTTGTCTATACTTACATATTTCCCCAAAAAAACATCACAACAAAAAAAAACACACGAAAATGAATTACCTTCACTTGAAAACCCAACCCTCAAGGTGACCTTGAAAAAAATCTCCAACCCCCCCAAACAAAAATGGACATGCATCGCAACGCCCCGTATGAAATCCCCGTGTTTTCGAGACTTTCTCTTCACTGTGGACCTCCAACTCTCCCTGCTGTCACACCAGACCTGCTTGGCAGCATAGCGCTGGCAGTCGCCATCGGGCGTACGTTCCAGCACCTGCAAGGCAGCCAGCCAAGTCATAAAGGGAAAGGGATAAATATAACCAGTCAGGTGATAGTTGGATGTACCCCTACACCAACGTCACCCTTATGGGAAATCCCTATATAAGCCCTATATAGTGGGTATTTATGGCTTATAATCCCCAAGAAAGGGTTGGTTTGGGATTCTAGGGATACTTGGTGGTTGAACCAACCCATCTGAAAAATATGATCGTCAAATTGGATCATTTCCCCAAGGAGGGGTGAAAATCAAAAATATTTGAGTTGCCACCATCTAGTAGCCAGAATGAGGACATCAGGATATTCAGCCAAAGGTTAATTGTTGGTTTGGGGCCCGGTGGTTTGGGATTCTAGGGGTACACCCAAGTAACAATCCCTTTCATAAGGAAATCCTAGGAATCCAAACCACCGGGCCCCAAACCAACAATTACCCATTTGCTGAGATATTGAATGCCCTACCCTTCAGGGAACGAACTAACATATCCCACCAAATGGGAAGTTCGGGAAATCATCGACTCAAAAGGGCCGGCTGGGACGGGGATATGTTAGTTTCTAGGAGGGTAAATGATATTTATTTCTAAATTCATCGATTTTTTATTTATGGTATTTGTTGTATTTTACCACGAAAAAAAAACCTTGTACTTTTATCCGAAAACTAACAATTTGCCCCTGAAAATCCATGGTTGGAAGATGAATTTTCTATTGAAATGGCCCCCCTGCTTTACGGGGCATGTTAGGGTTTTTCAGGGGTGTTTTTTTTAGTGGGATAAAAAACTACCTAGAGTATATATATATACACATATATGCAAATATCTAAATATATACATATATAACTTATATATATATATACATACATATGTATACAGTAACTTAAAAAAGCCTATAAAAGCTGTCTAGAAGGATGTCTTGCATCACGTTCGTGATCTTCACTCTTCTCCACACAACCACGGGTCCAACTGACTGGTTTCACCTCAATGAGCTTCCCATCGTGGTCGTTGTCCACCAAATCATTCCAAGCATCGCCCCAGATCAGCTTGATGCAATCAAACCTGTGGGTGATTCATAGGGAATATGCTGGCTATGTATTGGGTCCCAATCCCCTTTGAAAGGGCTGAAATTGGGGGGGGCTAAACAGCTAGGGTACCATCCCACGGGTACCACCATTTTCCCTACTAGTATGAGTGATGGCGAAGTGTCATGAAACAAAGTTCAACTAGGACCTACAAGGTATGAAAACTGTTTTTAGTCCGGTTTCACCTATCATGTATTGTTTCAATCGGGCTGGTAGATACAATCTGTGTCTCTTAAAAGTTAAGGCCTTCAAAAAAATGTTTTGACAAAGTTTTTGGCATCCCATGAAAAATCCACTATGTCCAAGGATTCTTGGGATCCTTCATTTTGAGACATTGCCTTGTTTGCACAATTATATACAAATCATGTACCAATTTACCCGTCCTGCCAGAGTCTAGCTTCAAAGGAAAATGATCTGGTTTGATTGTAGAAGAAAACAAGTGCTTGCAGAAAGTCGTTCTCCACTTCCATGATTTTGGGGATGAAGAGTAACATGAAGATACCGTATTCCAAATGCATAAAATCGTCCTAAGAAAGACACCAACCACCAGCCATGCGCGGGGATTGTGGTCGCTTCTCAACAACAACAACAACAACAACAACAACAACAACAACAACAACAACAACAACAACAACAACAACAACAACAAATACCCATGACCAACTCTCCAGGGCTCCCTCACCCAGCTCCACGGAAAATGCCCTCAAATTCTTGGATCACCTGAAAACCAGGATGGTCGGGCCTTCAGGGTGCGAAAATGTGAGTTTTCTGTAGAGGGTAATTCCTAAACCTGACTTAGTTGGTGCGAAATATCACCCCCAACCAACCCTGCGACCCGTTGCTTGTTTTTTTTTAAGTTTTAGTAGGGAAAATGGCCATCTTGCCTGCTCATGAATGCTCATGACGATCAGCGCAGCTCAGAAAACAATAAAGGCTGAGAACCCCCCCTTACCTCCTTATCCCTGAAATGCTGTGCTTCTTTTCATTCGCCCCGTACTCTTTTGCGGGTAGCATAGCGATGGGATTGTGCAATGCAAAGAGGGTGGAAGTGGGAGATATGTGGCGGAAGTGCCTGAGAATTGATTTGACTCTTTATAGAGCATAGAAGTGGATGATTGATATGATTGTTTTTATGCGGAAGATCTTCCAAATGCTACTCTCTTCGTGAAGAGCGAGTACTGAGGGACAGAATGGTTGTTAGCAAAGTGTGGTACTTCAACCCTAGCTTGTGATACAGCATGTTTTCATGTAATTTCCCGTAAAAATCCATGCAACCAGCAACCAGCTGATTCTTGTGGTTACAGAAAACCCCTTCCAACCCCCTTTTCCAGATGTGTTTTTCAAAAGGCGGGGTGCCTTGGAGTTGCCACGTACCGGGCCATCCAAGCGCTGGTAGTTGCAATTCACAATCATCACCAAGTTATTCAGCCTCCGAGGGATGTCACCCCGGTCACCCCGTTTGGATTTTTTTGGGCTCCAAGGAGGATCTCTTTTCGTGGAAGGTGGGGATGTTTGTTGGGCACATGACCGGTGAATTGTTCGTTGTTGTTTTTTGTTGAATAATGGCTTTTTGACAAAAAAATGCCGGCTAAATGCCAGGCAGAGGAGTAGAAACAGGGAAGAGTTTCTGGAATTAGTTGTTGGTTGAATTTTCTGAAATCTCCCAAGGTGTGGAGAAAATGCTTACTTACGACATGCTAATCCTGATGGTCACTATAGTGGCATTCTGAGGGGCAAAACAAGGGGCGAGATCATGAGAGTCAAACCATTACGTCTGAGTCGTGAAAAAAAACTTCTTCCCAAGATGAGCCGTACTACTGTTGATGGTTCAGAAATCCGGCCAACCAGTTGAGGGTTGGTAGTTTATACAATTATTTACAAGGTTTTATACATCGCCGGTGGTGCAGGATTTCTTCCGTACAGTATAACTTGTAAATGGCCGAACATAGATAGGTTTCACTGGGGTTTCACCCCGACTAAAGTGGAGTTTCGAAAAAACGTACTTACTTATAACTCCCAGGGGCCGAGTTCATGCAAAGATTATGATGATGATGCTCTCCCCCCCTTCATACTGTAGATAGCAGTCAAATCTAGCACTAGTTGAGAAGTAGTTGATCTTGATCCTTCAAAACGACAGATATTTTGGATCATCGTGGTACCTCCTTGAGAACCAACCCCCCACCAAACCCTTTGGCCTTTCATATCCCGCGCGGGCTATAGCCTAAGTGTTTGAAGGATGGTGTGAATGAACAAGATTGGATTAGATTAGACTGAATCAGACTACAATAGAATAGATTAGCTTAGATTGAAATAGACTGCATATTATACTAGTTGGTGGTTTCAACCCATCCGAAAAATATTAGTCAAATTTGATCATTTCCCCAAGTAGGGTTGAAAATAAAAAATATTTGAAACCACCACCTAGAATAGCTTTGATTCGGATGAGATCAGATTCGGTGGGGAGATATAGATACGTAGGTTCCAGAGGGCCAATCTCCGAACAGAACCGGCCCAACCGCGAGCGGGTTGCTGAGTTTTGAGGTTGGCACTGTTTAAGCGTCTAATCATACTAACAATATGAAAAACATGAAATTCGAATGATCTGGACAGACTAAATGAATTTCTATGAATTTGGTAAGAAACTGCTACATTTTTTAACTAGGCGAATTAGACTTTGAACACAAATTCAAATTCTTAGGCTGCGAACTAGGAACTGATCCTCTGTAATTTGAAGAAACTACATCAGCAATCTCGGCAAAACCGTGATCCTACATCATCCTACCATCATGTCCCAAAGCGAAAGAAACCATCTAAATCTAAACAAACCGGATGCAACTTCAGAAATGCAGATGTATCGGTCCCGAGTCACCAAATAGAGGGGGGTCATAATTTTGTTCATAAGAATCTTAGTGGAGATACTATCCAGTTGATAACCATCCTCTATCGCCCTGGTGAAACAAGTTGGGGAGCAAAAATCCCACCCGCGGTGTTTAATGGGCCTGGAGTCTCCACGGTATCTCACGGTATCACCGGTATCAACATCATTGACGTTTAAACCATTGGCACGCATCTTTTTGTTGCTTCTGTGGATGGTTCCGAAATCCGGTGAAACACATAGGGTTGGTGGGTTGGTTTTAGTAAGATACCCTTTGAAAAGACCTTTGGTACACCCTTTCGGTGGTGATGAACCCCGGACGTCTGAAAGACGAACGGGGGTGCTTGCGAGTCCCTCAGAAACAATTTGTTCACCAAAAAACGTAGATGGTCTCCGGCTCGTCCATCTCGCCATCGCCAATAAAACACCTAAAGTTTGGGTGGTTTGGACAAGAGATACGCTGAATGATGATGATGATGATGATGATGATGATGATGATGATGATGATGATGATGATGATGATGATGATGATGATGATGATGATGATGATGATGATAGTCATGGTGATAGTCATGGTGATAGTCATGGTGATAGTCATGGTGACAATAATTATGATGGCTGTCATGAATGAGGAGGATAAAGATGATGAGGACGAAGACGATGGCGAATTCTGCGGTTTGCTGCACGACTGGTTCGTGATCACTTGGTCATTTTGGATGCCACTGTTGTTTTTTTGCGGCACAGGGCTGCCTTTTCCTCCAAATATTTGAAAAAGAAATCCAAGAAATGCCAGAATCTTCAAGAAATTTTAAAATCCATGCATCCGTTCTAGGATTGAATCATTGGTGTTTCTTTAACCTTCCAAGACATCTTGAAGTAAGGTGAATTTTACACCCACGTATACTAACATAGCAATGAAAAATGGGTCATTTGTAGATGTATTTCCAATTCGAAAACGGCTATTTCCATTGCCATGTTGGCTTACCGGAGTCTAGGTGATTCCCCCTTGAATCAACCACCTTTCTGCAATCAAAGCTGGGCGATCCAGACCAAACCCGGCTGGCAGAGGTGTCTGCCAAACCACGCAGATGAAGGTAACGAAAGAAACGTGCCTGAAACCAATAGGATACTGCGCCCCTGGGATGTTGGTGCTTCAATGGCTCATGTTGGGATGTTGGTTATATAGTTCCATCAACTGCTGGATGGTGAGTCAAACTTGTCCTTCTTTCCCCAATAGAAGCTGCATCTTCTAGACTTTTTCAGGTTGGCAAGGAGTGAGATCTGGTGACTCATGACCTATGATTGGTGCCTATGGTATCTTGCGACAAGCCGCCGCTACGAGTAGAAAAATCCACCCCAATGCTTTCATAAAAGCAGATCTCTACCCCAACATCTGGGACTAAATGACTAGACTAAATGGAATCTATACACTCCCTGAAACTAACAGTTCGCCCCTGAAAAATTGTGGTTGGGAGACGATCCTTTCCTTTTGAGGGGATTTTCGGCCTATTTTCAGGTGCTTTTGCTCTTAGTTTCAGGCTCCCGAGTCCCAGGAATCTAAAAACCCCAAAACTATCCAAAACTCGACACCACACACCTTTTTACCCAACTGACCTCAATTGGTGGCCCAAAAGAGGTCCCTAGTTTGAAGAAAATCGAGAATTTGGCCTCCCCAAGCAATACCCTCGATCGGGGATCGGGGATCAATTTGAAGGCTCGGGGCAAATAAACCCACTGAATCCACAACTCCCCAAATCCCCACCAATCTGACCTGG
The DNA here is from genome assembly GCA_000507305.1 of Breviolum minutum Mf 1.05b.01. Taxonomy (NCBI): domain Eukaryota; class Dinophyceae; order Suessiales; family Symbiodiniaceae; genus Breviolum; species Breviolum minutum. The sequence goes on from DF240788.1 coordinate 32,935, forward strand.
CAAACTGATTGCAAAGGTCCCAGGCCCATAGAAACAGTGGGATTTTCCCAAAAGTCAGGCCTTGTTTCAAGAGAAAACATCTGTCAAAAGGCACAGAAAATCTCCAACATGGATACCCCAAAAATAGGCACAAAAAACTCAAAAGAGGATAATAATACCGGGCGTACCTTTTCCACATCATCATCTTGGTATTCATTCGCCATTCGCATACAATTTCTAGTGGTTTCTTTTACTAGTTGGTGGCGAACCAACTCCTTTGAAAAATATGCTCGTCAATATTGGGAATCATTTCCCCATGGATTCCGGGTGAAAATTCCAAAATCTATTTGAGTTGCCACCACCCAGATAAAGTTGAGGCCCTTTATTAAAGTGAGTAATGTGAGAAACTAATCATCAAAGTCCGCCCCCATTTCAGGGATTCCTGGAGCCTTTTGCGGGGCACCTGACGTCCAAATGGCATGAGAACCCGAAGCAAGATGTCTATACAGAGTAGAGAGAGACCAAGCATACTGTCTAATGTATATATATATATGTATCTATACATGTTCATGCTTACTATATCATGATTTCATATGTATATATCTAAAAACAAAAAAATAAACCACAAAACCCAACATCTTTGGATCATTAAAAAGAGATTCCCTGATACCGCTTGATACCTTGCACATCACAAGCCAACGGAGCCAAGAAACATCAAACGCGGATGTGGATAGCTGGACAATCCCTGGCCACCCACCTGTCGTACACCCCAAATGGCCACTTTATCAAATGGGCCGGGTCTAAAAAAACGTCTAAGATTTTTTTTTGTCCCTATGGATAAACCACCCCATAGAGTATTGCTTCCGCCAAAGCTCTAGTTCTTTCAGCAGGTCGAAAGAAATTGTGAGGCTCGAGGAAGAAAACAAGTGGCCAATCAGCCAAAAAGATTCAAAAGGAAGTCTAGGAGCAATCGAATTTTTTCTTCCAACCACGTCCACCAGTAACTTTTTTCCATTTCCACAAATTTAAAGACCACCTTCCCATTCCATTCAAGAAAAAATTTCTATGGTCTTATCTAAGATTCCAACCCACGCAGCTACCCTTAGAGCGTTTCCCCCCCCCCACTGGAGCAGCTCACGGCCTCCTGTCGAAAGTGCATGATGTGATTCAGGTCCAAGCGACCTTCCAGATAGGCTCTGGCATAGGCACCCGGTGCCGCATGCCCCTGGCTGTCTGGCTGTAAAAACCAACCGTGGGTTTTCCCCCGAAAAATCAGCAAAGCAGCAATTCGCAGGTCTAAAAAACTAACAACCAACATGTGAATCCCACCATCACAAACTATGAGACCACCAGCATCAATGACGCTACTAGTACCAGGTACCCAAAGAATTTCCACATCTTTTCTTGATGATATTTTACCACTCAAATCCCAGCAAGTGGTTGATCATTGACCAAAAACCCACCCAATCCAAGTCTGCTAGATTCCATTGTTTCCCTGCACCTGGATGTAAATTTGGTCGCCCATCCCTCCACCTGTCGGCATCGACGAGCAGCAGTGCCCATGACTCCATGACCATCATCATCATCATCATCATCATCATCCATCACCCATCATTCACCATTCATCATCATCATCATCATCATCCATCATCCATCATTCATCATGCATCATTCATCATCATCATCATCATCCATCATCATCATCCATCATCCATCATTCATCATGCATCATTCATCATCATCATCATCATCCATCACCCATCATTCATCATTCATCATTCATCATCATTCATCATCATCATCATCATCATCATCATCATCATCCATCCATCATCCATCATTCATCATGCATCATGCATCATTCATCATCATCATCATCCATCATTCAGCATTCAACATCATCATCATCATCATCCATCATTCATCATGCATCATTCATCATCATCATCATCATCATCATCCTCATCCATCATTCATCATTCATCATTAATCATCATCATCATCATCATCATCATCATCCATCATCCATCATTCATCATGCATCATCATCATCATCATCATCCATCATCCATCATTCATCATTCATCATTCATCATTCATCATCATCATCATCATCATCATCCATCATCCATCATCCATCATCCATCATCCATCATTCATCGTTCATCATCATCATCATCATCATCATCATCATCATCCATCATCCATCATGCATCATTCATCATCATCATCATCATCATCATCATCATCATCATCATCAACCATCATCATCATCATCATCATCATCCATCATCCATCATTCATCATGCATCATTCATCATCAACATCATCATCATCCTCATCCTCATCCTCATCCTCATCCTCATCATCCATCCATCACCCGCAATCGTTCTGAAACCTCCCAGCCCCCTTTTTCCACACATTTTCCTTGCCCTCCGTCCCTTCCACCCAGCCCTCCGCACCATAGCCCTTGCCACGGAAGATGTGGTGCATCCCCACCTGTCAAACGGATGGATGGACTCTCCTTCAGGGTCATCATTTGGAAAGGAAAAAAACTCCCAATATATCCCTCCTAGGAAGATACTTTTGGAGATGTTTTTCCGAACCTCCCATTTTGCTATGTGATCGTTCCCTGGAGGTTACCACAGGTAGTGAGTATTGCATCTTTTTGCAATCCCGACGAGTGGTGGTTTTTTAAGATCAGAAGAAATCTGATATAGAAAATCTCGTGAGTGTACCTAGATTTATTATAGTTGCACACCCAACCTAAGAGATGTTCTCTTTTAATCAGAATCGGTAACAGAATCGCTTGAAAGCTGCACCCGTCTTTTTCATGATTCTAAGCTTCCAAGATACCTATTTGGGAGGGGATACTGTTGATGGTTCAGAAATCCCATTCCCAACCACCTGGGATGAATAAAAAGCCCTGTAAATAATGGGATAAACTACCAACCTCCACTGGTGATCGCCGGATTTCTGAACCATCAACAGTTTGTTAGGTCCCAGGAGATAATTTCTTTGTTGATTCGTAGTATCTTTTTGGGTGGGAAACCGGGGAACACACGAGCTACAAAATAAAACCTCCTACTTTCCATTATTCTGGTTGGTTAATAAGGATCCTCTGGATAGTATAATCCCCTGGTATACCGAAACCAACCAGTGGCCCTTTTTGTCATGGCTCACATGGATCTTTCCCCCCAACATCCAAAAACCGTTTCGAAAAAATCTGCAACTCTCCATTTTTTTGGTGTGGCTTCCGGCGGCTCCAGCGGGGTGGGTCTTAACACACGCTGTGGTGACCCAAGCGGCAATCCTTGGGTTTCATTGGTTGGTGGGCTGGGTGCTTCATGGATGGCTGGTTTCAAGTGGAATTATCTGAATCAACCTTCGAAACGTCAGCGTTTCCGAAGTTGCGGTTTCGGCCACGGACGTTACGGTGGACAAACAACAAAAAAACTGCCTTTCCACGCTGTTGATCCGTTTGGAAGAAGGGTGAAAATGTTCAAAAAAACACGAAAAACTTTCCCTCAAGTTGGAGGCTTTTTTTGGACATCCCAAACGCCATGTTGGTTTATATTGGAGTCGCCGCCGATTTCCCGGACCCTCAACTAACCCCACAGTTTTGTCAAGTGCCAAGGCTCAACAACTTCAGTGCCTGGCGAACAAAGAGAGGCATTTTGCTCGGCCATCATCTCCCACCAGCTACAAGACTCTTCAGTCAAACGCCTGCCGCTTTTCCGCCCCGCCGGGACGATGTGTTGGACATCTGAAGGTGGTTACGGAAAAGGTGATCTAGGTTTATGAAAATGTTTGTATATTAGTAACATTCAGATATATATATATATATATATATTTCTTTTTTAATGAATGTTTGATAATGACCAGTATATCATATATCAATATATTTGTTGGATTGAACTGTAGTACTTCACCAACCTGAATGTTCCTCATTTTTTCCAAAAAAAACAAACTTGTTCAACCTGGGTGACGTAACGTGACGTCACTATTTCATCCGAATATATCCTCCTGAAGCATGATCATTGGAGGTGGAGTCTGTTGTCCAAGCATTCAAAGCTTAGATCTGCTTGAGGTGGTTGGAAAAAAAAATCCCCAAATGGTGGTTTGAATGGTGATTTACCATGGTAGAATCTGAAAAAAATCACCTTAAACAAAGAACTCATCAACTCCTCAACGAATTCAAACTATTTGAAATCCGGAACCCGGTGCGTATACACTTTGTTCATCCAAGTTGTTTTATCTGGATATATATATATATATATGTATATATATATATATATATGTATCCCTTCTTTATGTAGGCCCCAATTCTCTCTCAGGATGGTTGAAGCCAATCATTGTGGGAAGCTACGATGCGGTCGGTGGAAAGTGATTTGTTGTTCCAATGGCTAAAGATCCTTGACGTAAAGCTATCAAAGTTTTAACTGCTGGTTATGTCAAAAAAAAAACGACTGAAGATTCCCAACAGCGGGAAGCGCGCTTTGAAGACAGGATTAGAGATGTTATGTATATTTACATTGGGGGGCTTTATGTTTCATAAATGCCTGCAAAACGGGGATACCCAACTCTTTTGAAGTGCATCGTTTTTTTCCTTCGAGTTGCTTCACCATTTTTTTCTTTCAGGAAGGCCTCTCTTCAGGAATATGCCAAAGGTTCTTGAGTATAATGTCCTGGTTCACCGAATATGCCAAAGATGGAGAACGTATAGGGGCCCCCCGAAAAAAAACCTGAAAGTTAGGCCAAAAAACACTCCCACAAAGAACTGTTAGTTAAAAAAACTCAAGATTTGGTGCGTTTGGATTCAGGAATCTTCCTTTTGCCCTTTGAGGCTATTTTTGAGAATCCAATTCATCCATGAACATTGCTTCCAAAAACAAACACATCCCAAAGCATGATCTGATACCATGTGGTACCAAGAATCCATGGGAAAAGACTCTCATCCTGTCTTCCTCAATAACCCTCCCCCCGGGCACGAGCCATATAAGTGAGGTCTAATTTATGCTAACGGGTTACCTTTGATGCCAAAAGTGCATCTGCTTACGTACAAGGATATCTGGACCTCAATCTAGTGGATGCTACTGGATGCTGATGGGCATGAAAGAGCAGGATCCCCAAATAGAGCCTATCAACGGCCATCAAGCCAGGCTTTTGGTCAGAATAACAGCACCACCGTCGAGCGCCGTCTAAGCCATGTCGAATTTAAAGACATCAACAGAAAGTTCGGAATCATCTCCAAGGATCTGCATGCGACAAGATTCAATTTCCCAACACAAAATGGGGGAATCGCAGCAAGTTTTCGAATAAAAAATCTTTCGTTCGAATCTCACCTTGCCAATCCACCTAGACCCCCCCCCCTTTTGTTTTTGGCAAGAAATGCTCCAAGAAAAAAAAAAACAAACCCCCAAACTCCCCCTGTCCATAAACTTCTCGCCCTGCTCATTGCTCTGAGATTTTAGCCTCCCTGCCAAATGCCACACCAAAGGATCATCAGTTGTGGATCGGCCACCCACCACATAGTTGACATCCACCTCAACGAGACACACGGCAACGAAGCGATCAACATGGTGTCTCGGTTCCGTTTCCTTTTTTGGGGTGAGATGATTGAGGTAGAAATGATATATCAAATTGGTGGTTTCCAACCAACCCATCCGTTTGAAAAAAAATATGCTCGTCGATATTGGGATATCATCTCCCCAAATATGGGGTTGAGAATGAAAAATGTTTGAGTTGCCACCACCCAGTTATACGTCACGCGTATAACGTTTGGCGTTTGACACATCTGCCGTTGAAAACTCATACACCTCCAGCGTCGGAAACATGACGGAGGCTCCGGAGGTCGTGGAAGTTACCGAAAAAATACCCTCCCTGAAACAAGATAACCCCGGCTTCTCAAAATGAAAGTGGTCTCCCAACCATCCATTTTCAGGTGCGAACTGTTAGTTTTAGGGAGTGTAACCACCATGGAATTTATTGCCTTACAACATCATAATCTGATGATTCTAACCATTTACTTCATACGCACGGGACATCTTCCTGCAAACCGCAAACCAAAAAATTGGTTTGCCGCCAACGTGAGATTTCGGAAGCTTCCCAGCTTCGATCTATCCGGCAATTTTCACTCCCAAAAGTTTGGGTTTGATTCGATAGAAATCCAGGTATTGAAAGGGCTGAGAGTATCCTTTGTGATACAATCTATATACTCAGATTCATCCTGTTTTTTTCAAACCATCTGGAAAAACGTGATATTCATGCATCATCATGCATCCAAGCTTGTCAAAATGTTGAAAGATTGCGGGGGAAACGGAAATAAGCAAAAAGAGTCTGCGGCACAAAAAAAAAGCATTTCATGGAGTCGTAAGAAGCACTTTTCATATTAGCTCTCATTACTTCCACTGTTCATTTGACATACATGGATCACATAGATCCACGATTCACATAGCACATCGCAGCCTCCAAAAACCGATTTTTTGGGTTCCGAAAAGTGCTGAGGCTTCTGGCAATTTCCGGATTCAGGAACCACACGGGCGCCTGGCTCAGCATCAATCCACTTGCGGTGAAAACTCACCAGAATTCATGGTTGTATTTTCATTAGCCCTTGCATAAGAAACAAAAGGTCCACCCTTTAAAGAAGGAACTATGTACATTTATATATGTATATATGACCCATACATATATGACTTGACTATGTATGTGTATATATATATATATATGTGGATCTTCCCAGAGAAAAAAAAACTACCAAGCAAAAACCTCACCAAACTCGTGCCACGAGCGTGCCTCCGGATTCATCTCTCCTCCTCGTTGTCCAAAGGAACCAAAGAAGGACTGCACCTGAAGACCGGCTGCAAACTCGACGTTAGTTACCTTTTGGGAAACCCCAAGTACCCCCCTGTGATCTTCAGGATTCTGGGGTTCTAAAACGCTCCTTATTTAGTAGGAAAATATTAAAAGGCACCATCATCCCTGGGCTCTTTAGATCCTCCTATGATCCATAGGGTAGCCAATGGGTGGGTGGGACCCGGCGGTTTGACCGGGAACGCTTTTCGAGGAGTGCCTTTTTCTTGGTGATTGGAAAATCTTGGAGTCAATTCAGAGAAGGCGGGATTTTAGGAAGAAATTGAAGAAAATAAACACCTGTTGAATTGGTGGCCAACAAGTTTTGAAACACAACCAGAAATAAACCAAACAAAACTACTTGTTTCATTGCTGACTATCTGAAAAAACCACTTTTTTAGGGTTGGGGTGCAACAAACACATGGTTTAAAGAAAAAAATCATGCCCGATGTCAATCACTAGTCTCCAAAAACTCCAACGTCTGGCGTCTTCGACATGTTTGTCATCGAAGCTACCTAGGATTGTTTGTTCATATAAAAATTCTACTCCAAGCCTTTATTGATCTGTGTATCTTGAATTTCAAGTCCTAAAGCTAAATAAATCATGGTTGATTTTGGTTGGTGGTTGAACCAACCCAGTTGAAAAATATGCTTGTCAAATTGGATCATTTCCCCAGGTGGTGGTGAAAATCAAAAATGTTTCAAACCACCACCTAGTTAAATTTGTTCAGTAGTACGGTACAAGTGGCGAGTTTGGGGGCGGGACAAAATCCCCAGGATTCACAGCAATTGTTGGGTGAAAAGCTGGTGCTTTTCACAAAGGGGGGCACCCAAAATGCAGGTGGAAAAATGGTGGAAAATACCATTGTGGGGTGGCAAAAAAGTTGGACAAACCACCAAAATTACCATTTTTTGTTGAGAGGGAGGGATAGATATATATATATATATAAATATATATATAATTGTAGCTTGCACATGCTTTCACTGAATCTGACAATCTGAAACTTTACATTGGTATGTACTGTAGTTTATATGCATGCTCAATACTCCAAGTTGATGTGCACAACTTTTCTCTCTCTGTTTCTCCGGGCAGATCTTAAAACCTTAAAACCATACGAGTTTTTGTTTATCCGACATGTGTGGAGCAAAATCAGAGAAGCAACCCTGCATGAAAAACAGCATCCATAGCTACCAACCCGCCGGCCAGGGCATCGCACAAAGCCATGCCAACAGTCAAAATACCTGCCCACCGTGCAGACAGAAAATCTTAGGACATACTGTTAAGATTGGATATGTTTTTTCCCGGCATTTTCAGTTGGAAAAGTTGAAAACACTGACACTTAACTGGAACATTTATGGATATCTTATGATATCTTGCCAAATCGACCAGTTTTTTTTTTGGAATTGCGTTCCATGGACAGCTAGCTGAATGTGAAGGTGTTTTTTTTCCTTCCCGAGGTATGTTGGGTTTCGGTGGGCTGCACTTTTTCACCCCTTTTTTACGGGGTGTTCTCTTTCGGTACCATTGGTAGCAATTTGCAATACTTCAAAACATCTCAACATGACTGAAAAGCTACCAATCTTCAGTTTTTTTTCGTGGCGCTACCTTTATAAAGTCACTCAAAAAAAAATGGTATGATGGAAAAAAACAGCCTTTTTGGGGGCACAAATCCAGCATGGACTGCGAGTCCAGCCAAGGCATTTGCGCACTGACACACCTCATGATGTGGCTGAAACAAAAAAAGGCAATCCTACGAAAAGAAAACATCGGATTTTTCCATATGGATGTTTCCGAAAATAGTGGTACCCCAAATCATCCATTTTAATAGGGTTTTCCATTATAAACCATCCATTTGGGGTACCCCTATTTACGGAAACACCCATATTAATTGCCAATTATTTTTCCAGAATCATCCTGAAAGCAGGGTATGTATTTTTGTTGGCCCGAAAAACGAAAAAGAAACAGGTAGCTCTTTTTTCGTGGCTCAAGTAGAGCCCTCTGAGGACCTTATCCAAAAATAGAATTGCAGAAGCTGTTGGTTCTTGGACTAGGACGAAAATGACGTAATTGGAGGATCTCTATAGAGTCCTATCAGGCTTCTGTTTTCTAGTGCCAGTCAGACTTTCCAGCAGAATGGGTTTTCCTTGAGATGAGGCGATGATGTCTTATTGAACCAGCCTGAATTCTAGCAGCACATGGCGGCAATTCAAAAGTAGATGGCACAGCTCTTGCTGTTGAAATCCTGCGTCACCTTGTACGAAACCATGAAACAAAAAACTAGAAAAAAATGGATATATACAGTACTACCTATGAGCTGCAGGCTTTTTTTCGCTATGAACAGTGGTTGAAAACATGGCCCTTTCCCCAAACCCTCAGGCTGTCAAAATCATCACCAAGCTGGGACCTCCTGAGTCCTGCGCTTTTGGTTTCAAAGAATTCAACCATGCAAAAAAAAAACAGAAAAACAACATGTCCGGAGAAAACAAAACTCGGACCGGTCACTTTTTTCGGCTAAAAAACTCCTTTCGGGAAGAAGAAATCAAAAATAAAAACAACGGCTGCCCCGATTTGAGTCACGAAAAAAACACTCTTTCCATTGAATACTGCTTGTTTAATGGGGATCGTTACAATGGCTTATGAAATAATCCCCAACATAACATCTGGGTGTATATGTATATATATATAGTTTTTCATCCCCGGCATATACCCTAAAACACCAGGTGTTTTTGTCTTTTGAACATCCCCTGAAGCCTAAGATGGACCCTAAGAATGATTTTTGTTCACCACCTCAATGAAAGGCTTCATCCCCCGGCGGCATAGATCTACTCACACTCGGTCTCCCGAACTTGGCGCTTCTCGAAAAGTCGGACCTTAAAAAAAAAGGGTTCAGCGGTGAAGATACCAGGGTTCCTTGGGGCTAAGGACATATATTATCTGGTTTTAATAGATGTGACTGAAAAAGACAACAGTCATATCAAGTCCGGTGTATTTGTATATTATTAAGAGTTCTAATTGCAGCCGACACCTGGAATTGGCAAAAAAAACAAACAATTCTTGTGTAAGGAGAAATGGCCGAATCAAGTGGACATCCGTTTTTTTTTCCGGGCAAATAGATCCCTCCAAATGAAAGGGGACAAACGCGTTTGTTAAACCACCAGGTTTCACAAAATGCGGGGTGTGAAAGCTTGACTTTAATGAAACAAACAAGAATCAAACGAATCCACGAAAACATCACCCCAAGCGACCATGAAGCTGGAACGGTTGGCCATGAAACCATCGAATCTCCATGTAAAAAAAGTAGGGTGGTACACAACTCCCAGAAATTGGCCCTTAATTTCGGCCTTGTTGTTGGAGGGTTTTTTCCCTTCCAAAAATAGAGGGTCACCTTGGGTTCCTAAAATGGTGGTACCCCCAATCTCCACCCCAAGTGCTGATCATTTTTAGTAGGAAAACCCCATGGTTGTTGGGGAAACCCCCCATTTTAGGAAACCCCCATATATTCAATAGCTGTTTCTGGTTCCCTTCATAGGTGGTAGGTGATATATAATCACCCAATTGGCAGTATATACCACTTAAATACCACTTATATATTGCCTTCTGGGGGATTATATGCTACCTACCACCTATTAAGGGAACCAGGAAACTCCATTGATATATACAGTATATACCCCGGATAACTGCATTTATTATCGATCTCTTGACCCCTTTCATTTAAAGAGCAACTCTTTGCTGGCATCGAGATCGCCGCTTCGGCTTCGCCACCCGGGGCTCCCTGCTGTTGCTCTTGCACCTTAACTAGTTGGTGGTTGAACCAAGCCCTCTGAAAAATATGAGTCAAAATGGAAATCATCTTCCCCAAAGTTCGGGGTGAAAATAAAAAAATATTTGATATTTGCACCTCCCAGTTGAGCTCATTGTCAATGACAACTTGTTCCATCACTCCATTCTCCACCAGCAAACCCAATTTTAGAAGATGGACAAATATCCCTCGTTGATTTTTTCACGGAACCAAAAACAACGATTTTTCACGGCTAAACATGTGTTTAGAACCCTTTAGATCCAGGAATATGACAGCGAATCTTGGATTTTTCTTGTTGATAAGTTGTTGGTCATCAGTCATTTCTACAAACTGTGGGATGATTTCCATTTTTTGGTTGCTGGTGGAGGAAATGGGCCGTGCAATTTTGTTTTGGAATCCTCTTCATCCAAGGATTTCCGTGAGGTTCCCGATAATTTGGATACTCGCATCCTAGGATACTGCTGCCGAAAATGAACGAATTCGTGCCCCTTTAAAAAGGGGACGATTTCAAAAGGAAAGGCCTATCTGAACCAAGCATCACTTTTGAGAGACACCGTGTTAGTTTTCGAGGGAGTATCTCTCAGAAAGTTGGGTGCATTTTTTCAATAATACCCTACAAAACAGAAACGATGATTCGCCAAAAGTTGAGGGATCGGAAACAATTACAGGATCAGTGTGTCTGATGCAACAAGAAGCGCCGTGCCCATTGACGTCGACGTCGGCCGACTGGGTGTCCAGGCATTTCTCCACAAATCCAAAAACTCAATGATGCTTTGATCAAAGGCACTTTGATCCTGGGAGATTCGGACAAAAGAAATTGCAATGGGTTTACGGGGAAAAAAAACAAAAAAAAGCACACAAAAAAAAAAGGTGGAAAAACTCAACCTGTGCTCAAAAAACCATCGTTTTTTGGCATAGGATCGCAATCCTTCTGATTTTTTTATGATAATTTGGATGACAGAGGGATACCATCGGTATCGGATAGCAGGCTGATGCCTGTCGAAGGCTGAAAAAAGGTATGTGGAACAACTTGAGATGCTTCTGTCGACGGAAATCACCGGGGGAAATCCCGAAAACTAACGGCTGGATACCCAAAATGATGGTTTTGGAAAAGGTGGTGCCTTTTAAATATGGCCATTTTTGGTATCTATGTTAAATTTCTGGGGGGTACATTCCAAAGTTTGAGGGTAGAATCTGATAACAATGTCCAGGAAGGGGAGACTCCTCCTTGTTTTCGAAATTTCAGGATTGTTCAGGTTGCAAGTGAAACTTCCGGATTGTCTATACCGCATAGACGTTGCAACAATGAAGCATCGGCTACAAATTTCCTGTGAATCTTGCTTTGTGGCCTAAAAACTCAGAAAAAGCACCCCCTTGCACCCCCATCCAAAAGATTATTCCATGCCACAAAAATTCCACAAATAAATATTTAAAACATTAATCAACAAATGGAGAATGAAAAACTACTCCCCCGAAACCGAACATATCCCTTGAAAATCAGTGGCTCAAAGATAATTTGTTTCCTCTTGAAATGATCCCCTTTTTCGAGGTTCCATTCGTTTTCTTGGAAAATAAAACTAGTTGGTGGTTTCAACCCATCTGGAAAATATCAGTCCAATTGGATCATTTCTCCAAAGTTCGGGGTGAAAATAAAAAATATTTGAAACGATCACCTAGATAAGACCTCGAAGAAATTCCCGAAACGGCGTTTCAAAATGGAACCCAGGTGATAAACCCCAACCCTTCAACCGCGGTTCCACCGTTGATTTTTCCCCCCTGGGATTCCCCGAACGAAATCCGGTAAGCCAATCCAATGCATCCGACCTCGTTGTGGAAGGGCACAAGGCACCCTAAGGCAGCCATGAAATGGTTCAAGGTTCACAAGTTATCCTACTAAACAATGGATTTCCCCCCAAAAGTCACCAAAGGTTAGCCATTTGGCTTTCTGTGAGTATTTTTTGTTGATTGGCTTGTGCCTTCAATTCTGACTATTTCTTTTCAGAATGAACTTGCTTCATCTGGTCGCATGGCCTTAATTTTTTGTATATGTTTCTATATCATTTCTGAACTCCTGCCCTTTTTTTCTGAATCCTTCAACTTCCACTCTTCAACTCCCCCTTAATTCTATCCAAGATCCATGGTTTTGGGAAGGCATCCCTGCCTTGCCACCATTCCAACCATCCTGTCTTCCATATTTCATCCCCCATATCATGCCAGCCCAGGCAACTGGTAAGCAACGACAGAAAGAGTCTCGCAGCCTCGGATCCTGAAGAAACCAACAAAACGCTTATTCAGGTCTTGCAACTTGGCAACCAACCCACCAGCCAGCAGCCTAGGGCCTGGTGGTTGAACCGAACCAACCCCTTGAAAAAAATATGCTCGTCAAAAAGGGGTGGAATCTTCCCCACATTTAGGGGTGAAAAAATTGAAACCACAGCCCAGCGTCGCAACATTTCCGTGGAAATCCTGGTTCTCTGAGAAAAAGGTTGCTTTATGATAATCCTCATCCAAAACTGGGGCCATAGTGGCATAGAATAATACCAGAATGCATCCCCCTGTCCCACGATCCCATTGCAAAATTGTGGAAATCGCAGGTCAAAAATGGGAAAAAATAATTGTCTGACTCTTTCGGGAAACTGGGCTACACCCAACATGGTATACAATATCCTAAGTTCTAAAACTTTATGTTATTTTACCTTCTGGTGGGTACCCAGTTCCATATAGGGATTTATATATATATATATATACGTGTATATATATATATATATACATGTATATATCTATAGACAGGGTTCAAAGGAAAACTGTGCGATAACAGATCGCCTTGTGACCCCAGAACTCGCGGGGCGGGTTCGTTGCTACCGCCATAGTGGTTTCTTCACCGCCGTGGCACCGGCATTTGAGACAGAAGAGATCTACGGCAAGATCCTTCATCCACAAGTGCCGAGGCAAATCTACGTTGGGACCTCAACAGTTGGTGCGTTACAACAGAGCTATTGCTCTTCTGGAATCGCATCACTCACGGCCGCATTACCGTCCCCTATCTCTCATGTCATGGCAGCGCAATCAGCGTTGGCCCAGCAACAGTTGGGAGAAGGACAGACGGGACAAGGCCCAAGGGAAGGTCGAAGACAAGAGCCCAAGAAAAGTCAGCCAAGAGACGACCCTGCTGGCTTCAGTCTGCCGGCTTACGACAAGGTATCCACATCTGCGCCATCTTCTGGCTCTGGTGGAGATGCTGCGGATCAGATGTTGAAATTGCTGCGAGATGCGGCCAGCCGAGACGATGCAGTGGCGAAGCAAATGGAAGTGCTCTTCCCGAACCAATCGGAGAAGGAGCAATTGAATTTGCAGCAGCGTCACCTCAATGCTGTGAGGAAGATACGCCAAAAGATCCAGAAGAAGGAGAATGCCCTCTCTACACGGGAGACCCAATTCCAGGCCTTCATGGACCAGATCAAGGAGCATGTAAAAAAGGAAAAGGCGAGACATGCTCAAGAATCAGCGGATTTGGAAGTCGAGATATCTTCCCTCAAGGCAGAGCTCCAAAAACTCAAGGACAAGGAGAACATGGAGAATATGGCGACCGAGGAAGACCCTTCTCTGGAAGAGATACTACCTGGAGAAGAAGATCACACGGAGCAGGAACGTCTGAAGCAAGAGCTGGCAGCAGCGAAGGCAGAAGTTCAGCAGGCTCAGAACGTCGCATACGCCATGCAGGCACAGATGAACGCTTTCATGGAGTACCAGCAAATGGCGGCGGCAGCAGGCATCCCATCACCCTTACTTCCACCGGAAGCACCTCCAGGGCTGTATGGGCCCCAATCGCCACAGAAGCCGAAGCCAGCTATTCTGAGAGACCCCAAAGCTCCATTTGGAGTCGTGAAGAATGCGGTGGCACGGGATTGTCCCTACACACGGCCCGAGCCTCGGACCACATCCCCTACGACCGAGGAACAGGAAGGCGTAGATGGGATTATGAAGCACATGGACTGACAGATTATTGTCTCTCTGGACTGACTTTGGACCTGGGGCTTTGGTCCATCAGTGAGAAAGCGATCTATGAGCGGTTGGTGCACAATTATCCTCCGAATGCGAATGAGGCTACACCTAGGGAATGGTTGGCCCACGCTTTCGAACAATCCTTTTTTGACAATGGCATCATGAACAGTTTGGCCAATTGTTTCACCGGGGGAAATGATCTAAAATGGATCGTAAGTACCCTGCTTTTCACCCTTTTGATGACGGCTTGGTATGCTGTCTGTAGGCCATGCGTTTGTAGTGATCACTCACGTCGGGTAAGCACTCCGCAGATCGGTCTACTTCGTGGACGTGGACTACGCTTCCTGGTCGTCTTTACCTTGGCTTTGGGGAATGCTCAAGGTTCGGAAGACGAAACAGTCAGAGCGGCACTTAGGCAACGAACCCAAGCGGCAGCCTTTGCTCAGAATCCTCAACAGGCGAGGTGGAACTGGGTATTCCAATTTTATGGTCTACCTCAACCAGCTCGTAATGGTTTTTATGATGCCGAATTTCATCGAGCAGAGAGGCCGACTCCTTGGATTACACCTGCATTGGATATGCGGGTATGGCAGAACAGTGATGCTGTGGCTTCATTGCAAGCGCTATCGCAAGTTTGGTTCGACCTTGCGAATGTCTTACAAGGAGGGGCTATGTGGCAAATCCATGAAGCACATGGCTCAATACGGCAAAGCTTGGTCCTGAATGAAGGGGCCCGCCACTTCCTTGTTGTGACCCATGCCGAAGAGCGGGCACACTTAGGGGAAGCAGCTATCTTCTTGGAAATCGTCTGGAATGGAAGAGGCCCGCAAGATACGGCAATTACCTTCCCTTGGTTCCCGCAGCAGATCTCGCTACTTGGAATCCTCCAACGAGCTGGACTTTTAGACACATGCACTATGTCCCATCGATGTGACATTGCAGTGGAGGGCACTTATGCCACAGGGGTTGCAGTATCGCTTCGACATGGCTCCTTCATACAGATCGAAGCGTACCCGTGCAGCCCAGCGATCAGCGATGATGAGGAAGAGCTACCGCGACCTATA
This sequence comes from Breviolum minutum Mf 1.05b.01, assembly GCA_000507305.1. Taxonomy (NCBI): domain Eukaryota; class Dinophyceae; order Suessiales; family Symbiodiniaceae; genus Breviolum; species Breviolum minutum. The sequence goes on from DF240788.1 coordinate 48,631, forward strand.
CCGGGCTTCTCTACACCCTCTGTGTCGACACCTACCTCCAGTTACTCTACGGATGAATTCGCCAGCACTTCGGATACATCAGGCCCAGCAGATCAGGATGAGTACACTCGTGTTATTCATCTATTCCGCCCAGCAGCTCCAGGGAGACCTACGCATATTCACGCCCTTACACCACCAGGCACTAGATCATGGAGAGCGTCAGTCTTCGATGCCTGGCCCCAACTACGATACAATCCTTGGCAAGTCGCAGATGTCCATCAATCTTTCACAGCCGACTATCCTCAACAAGATGATGTGACATATCGAGTAGTCATTGCACCACCTGATTTACCAGAACCCGATCACAAGGTACCATTAGCCGTTCTACATTGGCGTGAATTTACCTTCTTCCGAGCCTTAACGCTACCTCGCCTTGCGACAACAGGCCATGTTCTCGCAGCTCTTCACTTGGTTCCCTGGTGTGGTGTTGATCAAGAGCATTGCCCTGTTTTCCACAATGGATTCCCATGGTCGACAACGTCAAGGCAAGCGATTGACCATGGCGACTACATTCGCATTGCTCCTCGCGTACTACCAGCACCTGGGTTCGACAGTCATTTAGCACGTGTCTTCAACCATGAGGATGAGTTGCACAGGTGGCAGAACATTGACTTGATGGGCACAGCCAGACTCAGAGGGGACTCTACGCAGGCAGCTTCAACTATCCCAGGCCCATGCCCCATTCCACGTGTGCATTCAAGAAGAGACTGGTATTGGATTTCAATGGCTTGGCTCATGTCTCTCGCCACCTACGTGCTCTTGAAGCATATTTGTCCACATACTAAGAGCCTTCCACCTGGTGCTATGAAGGTTGCATGGAGAAGACATAGGCTACCACGTCCTCGCCCCCAAGAAGGCTTTCGGTGGACCCCATTGTTTCTCCAAGCACTTCTTATGTCGCAGCATGCGACTGGATGTGCAGGCCTGCAATGGACTCGACACGAAGTCCACAGTCCTTTTCCTACTAGTTCCTTTTTGGTCGAGCTGCCTGAGGTTTGGAATACCCCTAGTTCTGACTCAACCATCCTGGCTCTCAAACCCTGTCGTGGTCCATGTGAAGGACTCCCTCCACCTGGCAACCCATGGGAGGACAGTTACACTCTGAGGGACCTCTTGACGCCACATGGACAGCTCCTTCTTGCCTTCTTGGACTTTCGATGCAGCATATATCTGGCTTCTCCTGTTGCTTCCTCCGCACTTGGATTTGCGGAGTCAGCTTCGGTCGAGACCTTTAAATGCCTGCGAAATCCTCCCTTGCACAGACCAGTTCCAACTCCGGCCAGAGCCAGTAAGCCACCACCGGGGGCCCAGGTTATTAGTATCTTCGACTCCATTGCATCCTCGCCTATTGTTGGCTTAGAGTCTGTCTCATGCCCGATCCACTGCACAGACCAGAACCTCAATGATCTTTTGGAATCGTGGAATTCTCCCCCTGTACCGCCTTTTCAGGTGGATGGTGACACACCTCATGTCCTTCGAGAGATTCTATGCCGACCTTTGGGGAACATCGCCCAAGCAACTCAATTGGCGATTTATACTGACGGATCTCGGGGGGACATGACCTCTGACGACCACCGAGCGGCCACGACTTGGGCCTTTGTTATCCTAGGTATGTGTGGAGACGAATGGCGTATCATTGACTGGTACGGTGACTTCCTCGAGTTGGATCCACTGGCTAGTTCCTGGACGGGTGCAGTCAACGACACAGTGCTTGAAGGAGAACTATGTGCTCTTCAATCGGCCTATCTTTGGATTCTGCAGATGGAAAGCAACGTGGATGCCCCAGTCTTCTCTGACTCCATGCTCGCCCTACACATGTCTACGGGAAGGTATTCATATCGGTTGGACGATGACATGGCACTGCGAACACGAGCAGTCCACCACTTTTTACAGGTCTGCATGTATCGAACTGGGCGCCACTCCGTTTCTCATGTTAAAGCACATCGAGGCACAGTTGGAAACGAGCTTGCAGACATGCTTGCCAACCGTATCCGAACACAGCTTCTGGAGAGTCGCCCTGTGCCACGACATTATGCTGAGTGGTTCCACGGCAATCCAGCCAAAATCTTGAGCGCAGGTTTGGTAATGGATACCAACATACGACCTACTGAGCTACCAGAACTACATGACGATTGCCTTACCTTTCCACCAGCGGAAAAGTTGCGACAACCTCCTCTATGGCTTCCATCTGTTTCTCAAGCTGAAGCACTCCCAGCAGAAGCAGCAACACATCTGACTATAGCGACGTTCAACGTCCACACTCTCAGATCCAAAGGAGCCGCAGTGTATTTGCGCGAACAACTGGCAGACAAGAAGATCTTTCTAGTCGGACTACAGGAGACCAGAAATACCTTTGTCGAGGTCTTTGACACCAGTTATTTGAGGTTTGGGGCACCGGCAGAGAGTGGCAACGGTGGAACTGAGCTATGGGTTTCAAGACAAATCCCATATGCAGTCGTCAACAAAACCCCATGCTTTGTCAGCAGAGGAGATGTTCAAGTATTGGCGGCTGAATCAGAGATGCTGATTGCAGAGATCAACCTGGGCAACAGACCTATCCTTTGCTGCGTGGCCCACGCTCCCCACAAGGGACATACTACCACGGAGATCTCTTTTTGGTGGCAACATCTTCGACAGAGTCTACAAGCTGTTCGACGACAACGCATCTTACTGGTTTTTATCGATGCCAATGCCAGTGTGGGAGAAGCCCAGCCTCATTTCGGAACTGCAGATGAGCAAGATTGGGACACGGCAGGTCAAGAGCTTCTCTGTCTCTGCCGCACCTTCGACCTATTGGCGCCATCTACACACCCCCAGTGGCACTCTGGAACCTCGCAGACCTGGACTAGCGCCAAATCCTCAGCCCTTGGAAGCCGCAATGACTACATTCTGGTGGATTCCAGATGGCAGCACTTTTGCAACGCCAGCTGGGTTGACAATTTCTTGGACGCTGGCCATCGGATGGTGGACCACTCAGCAGCATTGATATCTCTTTCAATCCGAGAAGATATCAAAGCAAAACCGTACAAGGGTTTTGGATGGGATCGTCAGAAGATCCTCACTGCCACACCGGAAGTTTGGCAGGAATTCTATAAAGAGTGGCCTTCTATACCATGGGAGACAGATGTGACGGAACATGCACGAAGAGCTGAGGAGTTTCTGCAGAAGAGGCTTGTGGAGTTCTTTCCAAAGGACCGTCAAAAGCCACGCAACTCAGTTTTCTGTGATAGTACGTGGGCACTACATCGTTCCAAGGCACGGGCCAAGTCCGCTCTCACACAATGCAAAAAGACTCATGAACTTTGGCAGATGGCCTATGGATGGGCATTTCTGGTTGGCCGCTCCCCGCAAGGCGCTCGAGTACACTGCCTTCTGAATGCTCTTCGTACCTGCTCCAGACTACAACTGTACCAGCACAGTTGCCGACTCCTTCATGAGCATATCCTTCAGGATCGAGCTACTATGGCTGAGCAGCTTTTGGCCCCACTGCATCGCTGCCCAGGGAAGAAGGCAGTGCAACTCCTCAAGCCCCTCCGTTTGGGGAAGAGACACTCCTCCATGGGACGGAAATCACTGCCGATGGTTCGACATGAAGATGGGATCCGTAGTACATTCAAGAAAGGAGGCAGTGAACCGATGGCGACGCCATTTCAGCCAGATCGAAGGAGGCATCACCACTGACCCGGATCGTCTGTGGCATGCCTATGAAGCTTCACACACGGCTCCCCATGACCCATGCATCGATGCAGCCGACCTACCAACGGTGTTCGAACTAGAACACCACCTACGGCGCACGGCCCTCGGCAAATCTTGCGGCAGTGATGGCATTCCAGGCGAGGTACTCCACGCCTCCAGCTCTTCCCTGGCCCATCATCTTTGGCCACTCCTATTAAAGATGACGGTTCGTGTACAAGAGCCGCTTCAGTACAAAGGAGGGAAGCTCATTTCCCTCTTCAAGGGGAAAGGCTCACCCTTGGAGTGCTCGAGCTACAGAGCCATTTTGGTGTCATCCCCTTTAGGCAAGTGCCTGCACAATGTGTTCCGATCTCGCATTGTGCCCTACCTCCAGGATGCTGCAACACCGCTTCAGTACTCCGCTCAACGAGGAGGAATGGTGGCCATGGCGGCCCACACCATCCGTCTCGCACAGGGACGAGCGAAATCTAGTGGCCTATCGGATTTCACCTTCTTCGTAGATATAGCCTCTGCCTACTATACCCTTCTGAGACAGCTATCGGTAGACCTCAGCTGTGGGGACGAAGACATATGCTGCTTTCTACGGAGAATGGGAGTGGAGAACGCGCACATATCCGAAGTTGCTCGGCTTTTCTCCGAGACTCCTGCCATCAACGATTTGGACGCCCCTCCTCATTTGAGATCCATGATCGCTGAGTTTCATTCCTCGACTTGGTTTGCGATTCCCTCAGACAATCGTCTGACGGCAACGTCGCGTGGGACGCGGCCCGGCGATGGGTTCGCTGACATACTGTGGAATTTGACTTTCAATCGCTTTCTACGATCAGTGGAAGCTCAACTACAAGCAGCCGGTGCCCTTCAACCAGCTTCTTGGAATGGCGAGCACGGCTTGTTGACAGACCGAGGACCTTTGCAAGTGGTTGGAGCATGTGTTTGCTGGGCCGATGACCTTGCCTGCTTTGGTTGCACCCAGAGTGCACAGGACGTCATTCCATCAGCTTCCACCGTGTCCCAGATCATCCTGGAAGAGCTGGCAACTCTAGGATTGACTCCAAACATGGGACGGGGCAAGACGGAGATGATCCTCACACCACGAGGCTCTGGTCGCACCCTTACCCGCCAGTTGATACACCATGCCAACCAGGGCCATGTCAAGGTTTATCCGGATCGACAAGACATGGTGCAGATTCGGGTTGTGCCACATTACCCACACCTCGGTGGGCAAATCTCCCACTGTGGAAGGATGAGAGGTGAAGTGAGGCGTCGCCTTGCCATCGCCATGAAATCCTTCAAGGACCTAGCTCCCAAGATATACCACAACAAGAAAGTCGACCTACCGACCCGACTGGCTATTTTCAAGGCTACAACGTGGCCAGCTCTCCTCTACAACGCAGGTACGTGGCTTTCTCTATCTCCCTTCGAGGCGAAGATTTGGCATACTGGCGTGATGAGACTTTACCGACGTCTATTGAGCAAACTCCATTCGTTTGATGAGATTTTCAAGAGCCCTGACTCCTGGATCCTCCAACGCACTGGACTACCCTCACCAGACCTAGCCCTTCGTCTATGTCGGCTACGTTATTTTGGTCAGGCACTTGGTCGTGGGAACGAAGTGCTTTGGGCCCTGGCAGCGGAGGAAGGCTCATGGATTTTGACAGTCAGATCTGACTTCGATTGGCTTCATGGACAGATCTCAGGTTTGACAAGTATGCCATGTCCCCGCCAAGACCCAGGAGCTTGGCACTCTCTCATTCTAAATTCCTTTCCGAAATGGAAAGGTGTGCTCCGCAGGGCGGAGAAACATGCCATTGGCCAATGGACTATCCATCAAGAGGTCAATGGGTTTCATCGACAACTGGTGGACATCTTTCGACCATGGGGTCTGACTGGACCTCCTGCGGTTGACGCGTCGCCTACAACACCTACATCCATCCACAGATGCCTGCCATGTCAGAGAACCTTTGCCTCCAGAAGAGCCTGGGGAAGCCATTGCTTCAAAGTACATGGGAGAGTAAATCCCTGTAGATCATTATGTGGTGGAACAGTTTGTGAAGCATGTGGCAAACGGTATCCTTCACACGAACGATTGGTGAGACACCTGCGTACAGTGCCCTCTTGTCGGAGTACCTTGGCCGGACAACGTTTGTGGACTCAGCCACAACCATACTACGGCAATCGCGCAGTTCAAGACCGAGCACCAACTGATTCGATGATCCCATGGCAACCTACTACGACACCTCTACTCACTCCTCGGCAAGCTTCCGCACTTACCTCTGCAGCCTACCAAGCCCTCAGATGGATGTCTATCACCGACTGGACGGCAGCGGACTTACAGGTGATAGAAGGGGTTTGTGGACAGTTGAGAAGTATACCTTTGCACTGGGACGAATTGAGCTTCCTAGTATCCGCCCTTGAAACCTATCATGCAGAAGAAGATGATGCCATTGAGGCGATTCAACGGCTTCGAGACATTATGCAACAGGAATTCTTCCCGGCACAGACTTCTGAAGCTACCACGTCTACAGGTGACAATTGGCTCAACAATATCGATGCTTTGGACTTCGCGCAGGTTCAGCAAGCACCACAGAAACAGCCCCGCTTCTACTACGTGGTTCACCTCTTCTCAGGTGTGAAAAGAGAACAGGACATTCACAGCCTGGTGGCTACTATGCCTACTCCCTCTTCGGGCGTATTATGTCCCATCTCGCTCGACGTTATGCTCAGCCCTACTGATTGCGACCTCCTTCGACCCTCAGTTCAATCCTTTTGGATCTCGAAGGCACGAGATGGTTTTATCCACCTTTTCATCATGGGTCCACCATGTGAAACATGGTCGATCAGTAGACTACGGCAGATCATCACTGGAAGCGGCCCGAGACCTGTCCGAGCATGCAATGAGCAATGGCAGCTATGGGCTAAGCCAGTCCTCCGTCCTCAAGAACTTCTACAAGTTCAAGTTGGCAACAGTTTGCTACAACTCTGCATGCTCCTTACAGCGGCGCAGGCCGTTACAAGACGGTTTGCCATTCTGGAACACCCTATGTGTGGTGAACCACGCTATGGCGTCGATCCGCCTAGCATATGGAAGCTCAGCGCTATGCAATTGATTTTACGGCACCCCAATACCTTCTCCGCTGACATTCGTCAGGGTTCCTATGGTGGTCGAAGTCCGAAGCCTACAACGTTACTCTTCGCAGCACGACCGGGACTACGACGTGTCATCGAGAGTGTCCTCGATCAAGGACGAACCAACCTAGTACAGCCTCCGGCTGTACAGATGGGCAGGGCCAGCAACCACTCGGGCTATAACACCGCCCCGTTGAAGAGGTATCCACCTAGTCTTTGCAAGACCATCGCGAAGCTTTCCTTCATCTTTGCGGAGCACAGTGAGGGCACGGTTTCTTCGGCGGACGATGGCTTGCATGACATTGCCTCTCAACTTGAAGGTCTCTATCAGACGGTTTGTGAAGGTTCCGTTGACGGAGCGGACTTCTGCGGTGGAGCTTACCCGACGTGAGTTGATCTCCCTTTTTTGCAATTAAGTGCATTAGGCTGCGTCTTTAATGACTCGGTGGGCCTTTTAAAAAAAAAAAAAAAATATCTATAGACTTCAAAAAATATATATCATATTATTGCGTTCACCCCCCCCCCACCCAGTAAACAGTCACACCCCCAGGAATTACTACTGGTACCATTTTTTAGCAGAGAATCCCTATAAAACCTTTTTTTGCCACTGGCATCCTGGGTGAGGATGCCCCCGATACAGCTTATATATAAACTACACTACCAGGGTGACCACCCCGTCACACTGAAAATATCATCCAAGTCAATCAACCGTCCTATGGAAAACCCACCAGAAATAAGGCGTTTCAACGGATCATCAACCACCATGATCCCTGAAAGCCTTATTTTCTAAGTGAGGGAATTGTCTATGAATGTCCTGCAAATATGAAAGTGGATATTTTCTTCCGTTCCAGTTTGCGCTTTATGTACCACTTCATATGTTCTAATTGAAAAAAGGCCGATATCACTTTCATCTGGCTAAAACCATGCAGACCTTCGAAGCCCCACCAAAAACCGCCAAACCACGTGGTTTCTTTGTGGTTTTCACATGGTAACCCACAGTGGTCCACGCCTCGAAAGAAAACACCCGCAGAGTTCAAGGTATGAAAACGCGGGAAGTCCCGCATGATGATGACCTCGGCACGGATCAGGATGCCATCATGCCATGGGTGCCACCGGTGACGGCAAAGTGCCTAGCTCCGGTACCCTCAAGTTTCATAAGGGTGAAAAGGGCGGAAGATTTCAATACACCCCCGAAATTTAACATAGCCCCTGAAAAATGGTGGTTGGAAGATGAGTTTCCTGTTGGGATTGCCTATTTTTAGGGGCTATTCTTAATTTCAGGGGTGTAGGCCTTCCAGTTTTCATGATAAGTAGACAATCACCCATAGTCATGGATGGCAAGACTTTTAGAGTAAAACTATAACACTAGGATCTGAGTATATAATTCCTTTGCTCTCCAAGCACCAGGAGGGGGGCCTGTGGGCTTACGTCTTCTCTACCAAGTGCAGTGCCCCATCAATACCAAGATATACCAACCAAGATAACATGGACTCAAATCTAACTGCTGAAATCACATCATTTTTTTCATTAGAACACACTGCTTTCTTGATCCGCCCTCTAATAAACGATCACATGGCAAGCTGGAAATCCACCTTTTCCAACACGAAATACAACGACTCAAATGCTGGATTTTCGATTTTCCTCTTCCAGCTATGTTAGTTTTCCGGGAAGGGTAATATAAATGGAGACCCTAGTACTGTTGATGGAAGAAATCCCAAACAACCACCTGGGATTTATAAAAACCCTGTAGATAATGTGATAAACTACCAAGCTCAACTGGTGAGTTTACCGTATTTCTGAACCATCAACAGTATCATCACCATTTCAACTTCCATTTCTGTCTGACTCCAAACCGACTCGTCGTGGTTTATGGGTTTACCTCCAACCACTTGGAGGATCATCCCAATTTGCAACCATGGTTTGTAAGTCCCGTAACTGGGGTTATTCCCCTTCCAAATGGCCTAAATGGTTTATAAATGGGGGTTACTAACCACTTTCTGACTGGGATGATCCTCCAACCACCCCGGGCTGTTTCCAACTGCTTCCCCCACCGGTCGAGGAGTGTTCATGTCTTTGACCTGAGCCTCGAAAAGATGAAAAGTCATCCAGTGTGACTGAAAAAACAAGTATAAAGTCAGGTGTTGTTGCATGTTTTTACATATCATATATACGTATAAACATTTATAAATATGTTGATATATGTGTGTATATATATTCTGTACACATGATTTTGGGGCGGGGTGAAATGTTTAAAACAAATATATAATAAGACTGCGTTTGAAAGCATCAGCCAAAAAATATATGTTTGAGAGTCTATCTTTGCCAATTACCACTTATTAGGACATGAATCATCATCTTCCATTTTCACCAATTTTCACTAAGGAAAACTGAATCACAAAAAGGCAGCTGGCCCAGCCTCACGCAGGACATCCGTGAAGGAATAGGAGAGGAAACATTGATGCGAGATAAACCTGAAATGGGAGACGACGCGAATCTGTCCGGCACCTGAAATCGCCGGAAGAAAAATTTGTCTTCTGCCTTCTTTGACAACGATGATCGTCTAGAGCTTTTGGCTTTTTAAAATGTCCTCCATTTTAAACATCACCAAAAGAAAAGGTGGGAAAAAAAATCACCGCTGGAATATCCCCATTTTGAATAGGAAATGTATCTTCAATTCGGGTCCATTTTCCAGCCAGCTATGTTAGATTACCGGAGGGCATGCCCTTCAGAGTGATGTTTAAAGGCACATCACCAGCCCTGCAGTTGTCCTCATTGAAGCCAAAAACTTTTACAGCTAAAACAGCAACAAAATCGTGGGGGTGTTTTTGGCGGTGAACCGCATCCTCCTTTGTTTCTCAAGTATCTAGAGTAATCAATAAAGAAATACATCTCAAATTCATGTTTTATATTCCAAATGAAAGTGAGAAGATACATCAAGCACACAGAACCAGAGTCCCAAATTCAGCACCAAAAAACGATCATGCTGAAGTTGAAGAACTGACGAAAAACAATGCGGGAAAACGTCAAAATGGTTGGAGAAGACTCAAAATGTCAGACCAGAACACCTGCAAAAAAAGTACTATACTAGTTGGTGGTTTCAGCCCAGTTGAAAAATATGCTCGTCAAAATGGGTTCATCTTCCCCAAATAGGGGTGAAAATAAAAAATATTTGAAACCACAACCTAGAGTACTATACGTGTATTCAATATCTAGATCCCCATGTTTTGCTTGTCCTGAAGCTGAGAAATTGTTCAAATACAATAATCATCTGCTAGATTGGACGACGAGAACGGCACTTTTTCTTGCAACATGGCAACCGTCTGTGTTCGTCATTCCACACTCTTACAACTCTGTTTACGCACCTTTTTCACCCAAAACCTAACATTTGGGTAGAATCTCCCCAAAAAAAAATGTAGCAGGTTGGAAGCTTATGACTTTTCCAACATCCGCCATTTTCAAACAAAAAACCGATCTGTTTAAAGGCCAAAGAAGCTGATCCGGATCTGCGGTGAAGACCCATTCATAGGCCTGAGCCAAGCGGATCGGATCGGGAATCTCGTAATAAATTATTCATTTGCCAGGTAGCATCCTGGATATCATACACCCTATAAATGTATAAATCTACAAATCCCTATAAATATAGGGAATCCCTATAAATCTATATAATTATATAACCCTTCATTCGCGACAGGCATCCTCAGTGGGTTTCCCCCCGGAGGTATCCAGGAAACCTCAAATCTTTGGCTGGAAAAAGCGGCAATTTTCTATCTGGATCTTCCAGTTTGGGTGCTGAATCGAATCGATGAATCACGGGGTGCCCGTTTTTTTTCCTTCCATCCATTGGGTTTAATTAGCGCACCCTTTGGGGTTTATGCTGGTATCTATGGCAGATTTTTCTGGGGTTGTATCATATAGAAATTACCTGGCAGTTCTGCTGGTGCCCCTTATTGGCATGCTGATGTTAAGTGACCCTTTCCGAAGGTTGAGTGACCTCCAACTACGGAATCAAAAGGTCACTTTCAAATCACCTGGTAGATAAATGATCGCCTTCCACGTAGGATTTTTCCGACATTCCGACCGGTTCCGGCCAACCGGGGATGGATGGGGATTCGTTAGTTACCGTGGTGTTCAACTGTCCTCTTCTGGAGGAGGGATCTCCACGAGCAATGCCTTCGGATCGTTTTTCACATCAGACATCAGTGTTTCCGAAAATAGGGTTTTCCCCCAAAATGGATGGTGAAAATAATGGAAAACCCTATAAAAATGGGATGATTTGGGGGTACCCCTATTTTAGGAAACATCTAAATCAGCTTCCCTGAAAAAAATTGGTTCACTTCCAGACCTCCCAGTACCAGACCTCCATTGAATTTCATCTAGCCTACGGCAATCGATTTAGAACAGCACCTTGTTTTATGATCTTCCCGATGAAAGGATCATGATCTTATCCAGCCTGCTATCTTAGATTGCCAAACACAGAAGTGACCTTTTTTTCCCTTTTTTTGAAAAAATGCCGGGATGCCTTCCAAGAGCACCCAACAACTCAACGCAAATCAACCCAACTCCCAATCAATCAACCCACTTGCCACGGACCGCCACGGACCGCCCTCACCTCAATGTGTCGTTGTAAGGCAAACCATCGGTTCCATGCTAAACCCAACCTTGAAAGCGCCGCCACACGGCCACGAGGATGGGTTTCCAAAAAAGAAAAAGGTGGTTCATGACCCTTTGCCACCTTTTTGGGGACGGTGACGTCACTGATGATTTGACTAGGTGAGATAGATAGATAGATAGATAGATAGATAGATAGATAGATAGATAGATAGATAGATAGATAGATAGACAGACAGACAGATAGATAGATAGATAGATAGATATACATGATATATATATATATACATATAATCAATTAAAATCACATGCGCAATATGATGCAATCATAGAATCATATGTGTTTTTCGCATTTTTCTGGAATGTCAATCTGGGCCGCAAAAGAAAAAACACAGAATCTCCGCGAAACTTTGAAGCCCTGAAAGTTGATGATTTCATTGATGCGAAAAGAAATGCCTCAATTTTATCCATCCAAACTCCTCTTGGGGAAATGAGAAATGCTAAGGATGGTTGAAAATGGGTGTCCTGTATATATGTATACAAATATATACATATATACAGTACATGTATATATATATATATATATTTGAGATATTGTATCATATCATATAACTATGTTTATATAATCAGTCAGTTTCAGGAAACGTTTGTTGTCGTTTTTTATTGGCCAATCTCCAAGATTTGAATATCCCTTTCGGCTATCAATTTGGGATACCCTCCCGAACTTTAACAGCGAGTTTTCCCCTGAAAACTTACCGGGCCCCAATAGGAAGGGATCGTCTTCCAACCATCATTTTTCAGGGGCGAAGCCGTTGAACTTTTTGGGGGGGGTATAGGATTGATACCGTCTCAAAAAATTGTGATTTCCGTCAGGGCGGGTAGAAGTTGTGAAGCACCAAAAACTCCTCCCAACAGTTTCCCTCAAGCTTCCACACTTTCGACCTTCTTCACTGCTCACCGTGGGATAGTCGCGCTTCTGAGAATTGGAAGGATTCGTAACGGTTTTGGGAATCGGGAATGTCAACCCCAAACCGTAAAATGAAGGGCTCAAACCCAAAGAACACACTAGTTTCATCCCATGAAGTCACTGGTAAAAACCACAAAACAATATACAAAAGATGTTTTGGATATATTATAGCTCTCCCACTCCCAAAAAATGCGTGCGTTTTTTCCAACATCAAACACCAACCATTTTCCACATCAACGTGCCATCGAATTGTGTTTCCCCCGGGTCGAGTCGAGTCTACGTCAAACGGGCCCAGTCACATCTTGGGAATCTTCGTTTTGCGGATGTGAAAACGTTAACGCCGCCGCGGGCCCCCCCGGCGCCTCTAGAAAGTTCTCCCACTCTACTAGCACCTGAGGGTTTTTTTTTTTGGCTCAAAGCTTTGGAGGATGTCAATTTAGGAAGGATCCTTTTGTACAGCCCCCGAAACGGAAAATGAAAAATATGCATCTAACTTTTTAAATGGCATGTTTTTTAAGTATCGAAATGTTACATGGCTCAGGGGTGTATGGAAAATTCCAATCAGCCTTTTGGAGGATTCGACCCCTTTTTAGCCACATGCTTAGATGTTGAACAGAATGGGTGTGTATGTGTGTTGGTCAAAAAAACATGAAGAAAAGGACTTTTCTTAATAGGCATTGGATGTTAACATGGGATGACATGGCTTTTCAGGATTTTTGTTGAGCGCATCGATGGGAATTCCGATACGCAGCTGACTGGGAGGATCACTGAGATCTCAAGTGGCATGTTGACTATTCCAATTATCCCAGCTCCAATGTTGAGCCATTGTCAAGGGTCACATCCCATTAAAGATTCGTGTTGAAAGAGCCATGAGCTTATCAAGTCCAATACAAAGGCCTTCTCAAGTGCGGGCAGTGAACTTTACACTTCGCCATATTCGTATCCATATTTCGTTTCTGTATTTCTTTGTGGTAGACTACGAAAATCCACGTTGTTTTCCAAGCATTTTGCTGAAAAATCCTCCCATCACATCCCCAACATTTCCAACCTCACAGTCCTTGTGTCGAGCACAATAACCTTGGATTCGCCCACGAGTCGCTGGAGTCGAACCCCTCCTTTTAGATGACAATTTTTGCAAGGAAGTGAATCATCTGAACCAACCACTTTTCACGGGATATGTTAGATTTTTCCGGGCTGTAATTGTCAGTGGAAATTGCAGCTAGGTAACTTGGGATCCTTTGGAAAGATTCGTGGACTTTCCTTTTGTTGGCGTGGCATGTCTCCAAACCTTTGGGTATAACAGCCATTGAAGATGCTCCCATATCGAAAAAGGTAGCGAAGGGAGGTTGCTTGTAACATACAACAGCTACCCTCTGGCAAACTAGTATGGCAATCGACATCTCCTTTTTTTCGATCGGAAATACATCTACTAAATGCTGGACCCAATAGAAAATACATCTATATATGTAATCTAAGTACTGTGAATAAATACAAAAAAATGCTGATGGTTCATCTCTACATTAAATGTTCCATTCCTACTTTACATTTCATATTTAAACTACCGTAGGTTACCAAAGCGGACACCTTTCCTGACATCCAAGCAACATCTCCACATGCTAAGCCTGAGCAACACAGGAGTCACGGGAGACACCAACACCACCCAGCCTTTCTCAAAAAAGAAAAGCGACAATGGAAAACGCGATTACAAATGACGACATGGTCATCTAGTTGGCGGTTTCAACCCATCTGAAAAATATCAGTCAAAATGGATCATTTCCCCAAGTAAGGGTGAAAATAAAAAATATTTGAAACCACCCCCGAGTCATATACACAGTAGGTTCTTGAAACTCACCAAAATAACACAAAAAAAAACTACCCGCCTCAGGGCTTGCTGGAAGAAAATCCCATGAATTACCCCATCCACTTGTGAACAAAATCAATGCCCCCCATGTCACTATCCGGACCAAGGTCATAGACTTTCCGACCTGTGAATCAATTTCATCGTTGATTTTTCGGAAAAAAATCTTAGATTCCTAGATCAAATTTGATGATTTGTACCTTTAACTTCAATGCTTCACATTTCGTCTGTCATCTTTTTCGAGGACACTTCCTCCCGCAGGGACCATTTGTTTTTGTTGTTGATGTCTATGAGACGCTTCACCTCATGTGTTTTTTAGATATTTTTGACGGGAGTTGTGAAACCTTCCCAAAGGTTACAAACATTGACATATTTTTTGGACGATGCTTGGATCTCAAGAGAAGCCATACTGCTGAAGAAATCCGGCTAACCACATGAGATAGATAAAACCCTGTAAATACTGGTAGATTCTCTATATCAAAGGATTTCTTCCATCAACAGTAGCTCTAAACTAGAATCATTTGGTTCTAGCAGATCGTTATGCACCAAATCGTCAGAATTCGCCCATGGCGGACTCATCACAGCTGAACTTTGCGCTGGCAAAAACTGGATGGCATACATACCAAGACCAAAACATCTCCCTCCCTCCCCGGCAGCACTTGGAAGCTACAAAAAACCATCAAAGAAACAAGGCAAAGACCAAGCTCCCGAACGAATGGGCATAAGCAGAAGCCTAGCACCGGGTCCCACGATGGTGCCCGATCGACCGATGAATGTTGAACATTGAGGGGAGGGGTAACGAGTTTTTAGGTGAAGAAACTCCATATCCACCTTGGCGAAAATGTGTGAATTGCTTGATTCTAAAATTATATGTACATATGGGGGTTTCCAAAAATAGTGGTACCCCCAAAACAACCCAAAATGGTCATTTTTAGTAGGAAAACCAATAGTTGTTGGGTACCACCATTTTAGGAAACCCCCATATATTGATTACGTGAGACAGTGGTTTGTCCTCTTGTTGGGGGCAAACCAACCCTTCAAAATTGGGGGTTCCAGGTAATGTATTTATGCACTACTTTTTTGTAGGATATATGCAGACATAGTTACATACATCTTGATAGATTTTGAACATCAAATTCAGAGATTTCACCAAGGAGAAAACCAAGACCAAAAAAATCAGAAGAGGCAAAATTCTCTTCTGCTCACCCTTGAGAAACGATAAGCTAAACCGGAATTAAGGGCATTTTCGGGGATTCCCTTCCCAAACCACCACCATTTGGGGTGACCCACCAACGGTGAATGGTCGCTATAATTTGCCCAGGTGTATGATTTGATAGAAACGCAATCCTCCCATGCCTCCCTTTCCTTCACGGAACCTCATGTTGCGCCACGGCCAGCACCACACCCACCAGAGGTCGCTGACGCACCTGAAAAAACGCAAAACAAGGGGAAACCGGAGCTAATCTCCAAGGAGTTCCATGCAATCTGTGTGAATTACCCTCCCTGTAACCAACGTAAAATGACCCATAAAAATTGATGGTTGGAAGATGAACCTTCCTTTTGGGATGGCCTATGTTCAGGGGCTATGTTAGTTTCAGGGAGCGCATTTCAGAGTTCACCACAACCTCAAATGTGAAAGGAAAATTTTAAGAGGTAATTTTCTCTGTAGGCATTTTCAGATAACCCCAAACATCTCCGAAATCAAAAATCTTTCCCTTCTTCACAGACCTGCAGCTACTAAGTGTCAGTGGAACATTGCTGTGCAGGTATCATCCACTACACCCCGCGAAGATGTGAAGTGGAATCAACACAGAATCCACACATCAGCCCAGAGCTGGCTTCTTGTTAAGTCAGGTAAAAAAAAAAAACAAACAACAACAACAACAACAACAACCACAATCATCACAATCATCACAATCATCACAATGTGTCCTGGTTTCCAGGTCTTCCAAACCCATAGTCTCTCTTCAACTTGCGAATGTTGAAAGGCATGTGCCTCAGTTCTATTCGCCACTTGGCGATGAGATGTGGGGATCACTTTAGATGTGGATTTTGACAGGCCCTGAATTTGTAGTCGACACATGCCCCAACAAATATCTTCCAAAATCATTTGTTACGATGTTTGATCTTTATTCTATTTGGGGAGGGAGTGGTAAAACTGCAAAGGCTAAGGTTGGATTCATGGACATGGTGCATATGTTCCCATTGACCCCTTGGGCTTGTGATGACAGACACAATGGGAAGTGCTTGCAATGTTCAACTTGTTGTGATTCAAATTTACGTTGGAATTCTCAAAGCATATCTCCTGAACCACTCAGAAAAAGGTGCCCAAACGAATGTTTGCGCAACTCCAACGAGCTGATTGTTTTCGGCTGATGAAATGAGGTCCCAAAAAAATCTGACTGGGATGTTGGAGGGCACTTGACCGGAGGCTTTTTGGCATCCCTAAAATCGGCAAGATTCTTAATGACCACACCATCGGGATGTTTTGAAGAGGCATCGTCTTCCGTGGTAATTTTTTATCTATCTTGGACTTAGATCATCAGTCCATGGAAAAAATTAATGCTTCACTTCACCTTGGTGATCCAGCTTATCCTATCGGAATTCTGTTCTGAATTCCGCTATTACTTGGGGGAAATTCACAACAAATAGTGAACCAACCAACCAACCATTCCTCCATCCATGGTCCATCTTCTGTCTTGGTGGTAAGGATCCAAGGTTTTTCACCCCCCCTTCCTGCCGCCATGAAACAGCCAGTGGAAGCAGTTTCCTCAGCCTAGAAGGCGAGCTAAAGGTTGCACAATGCTGATGTACCCTCTGGTAAACTAACATAGCTGGCTGGAAAAACCACCCATTCTTCAATAGGAGATACATCGACTCAAAGGGTGGATTTCCCAGCCAGCTATGTTAGTTGATCCCGGCGTGTAACTGTTGTAGGCTAATAGGCTAAGCTTATCGGAGTTGCGGGAGTTGGTTCCAAGTTGGAACTCGTGCTTCTGAAAGGACCAGGCTAAGAATCTCACATTGACCCAATGGATAACAAGAAAAAAAACAGTACAAGTTTGCTCAGAAGGAAATCAAAAACAATACCCTCCAACAATCTCCAACATCCTGGCTCGAAAATCTGTCATGAATAGTAGATATATGTCTTGTTTGAATTCAGGTGATCTTCTGGCAACTAGCTTTAATTTGCTGACGGCTCATATCTAGTTGGTGGTTTCAACCCAATTGAAAAAAATAGTCAAGATGGGAATCTTCCCCAGGTGTGGTTAAAAATAAAAATATGTAAAACCACCACCTACTTGTAGCTATATATTGCCGAAGCTTCCCCTCCTATTCGCAATGGCCAGCAGAAAAATGTTTGATCTGTAACAAGAATTCCATCCTAAACCTTCCGGATCCCACGATTACATCCTACCTTCCCAAGGTTGCCATGTGTGATGGCTATTGACTTCAGTTGAAGCAAAGATTACCGCTTATATACCCCCGGCCGAAAACTAATCATGACTGGGTGTAAGAGATGCACCATGCATGAAGATTTTGAGTCGATGTATGTCCTATTGAAAAATGAGGAATTTTCCAGTTAGTCAGGATAGTTTTCAGGGGGGGTGTCAACTCCTTCAAAGCTGACTTCAATGCTGGCTAGAGCTTTTGGAAGGTTGAGAGCCTAAAGGATCCCAAGATCACATCCTGAACAGAAATCCTTCATCTCCAAATGACAAAAAAACAAATAGAAGACTGTCCATAAATAGTTGAAAGGTAGTAGATATATATAGTTGAAAGGGAAAGGTAACCCCAAGGCTTCGAGAGTAAAAAAACACACCAATTCAAGCAGCGAATTCACCAAGTACCCAAGATTCTCTGGCCATCTTTTTTGATGACCAAAGCACACCATTTTCACCAATCAGAATATAAAAATCCCTGGACATAAGAGTATCCTAAACCTGAATCTCTTGGGAAATTTTACAGGGGAAAATTCACCAATCAGTATATAATGATCCTAGTCTTCCTTGTACAAACACACCCTTCGGTATCGGACACTTCTTTCTTGACATACATCCCGTGACGAGAGCAAGGATCTTATCATGGAAATAAGAGTATCTGGGCAAATTACCTTTTTATGATTAATTCCTAAACCGGAATCTTTTGGGAATTTTGGGGGGGCTTCCCTTACAATCACCACAAAATTGGGGTGACCGTTCCCGGTGGTGACTGGTCGCTCCACTTGCCAACCAGGAATTTAATCTGCAGATCCGGAATCTCCCCATTTTCTGGTGCTATGTTAGTTTGAGGGTCCCGGGTACGTTACATCCACCCATTCTGCTTGGTTTTTCTCCAAGCGTCCTAAACAAAAGCATGACGAAAACCGCCCCAAGGCTGTGCTCCCCGAACTCACGCTGCCGAATCTGTGCACACTGACGTTGCACTCGCCTCAAGAAAGGGCGGAGACAAATGTGCAGAAGATCTATAACAAATTTTAGAATAAATATTGCTGTCGTTATGCTATTATTGAATTACTATATATATATATATATGATGCATATTTACATCTACAGAAAATACTCAGCGAAGCAAATCAGGGTTGTTGTTGAGTGCTCACGCTTGTGGGGTATTTTTCAAAGATGACATCTCTGACATCTCTGAAAAAAATGGCTGATGTGACCACTCTAAGTGGGAAAAAAATCGCGCTTGGATGACCATTGTGTCATGTTGACATCAGCAAAAGGTGATTCAAAGCGCATAACAGTCACACTCCTACGAGCCGAAGTTGTTGTTCTTTCGTTGGTCCATGCAGCTATCACTCCAATCCCATCCTTCCAGATATCAAGATTTTTAGTGTGCAAAGACCATGCAGATTTTTTGTGCAGAATGAAAAAATGTGAACTGTTGCAGGTCAGGAGAGATGAAACCCGTTTTTTTCTAAATAGCAAGTGTTGAGATTTCACATGCTGACCATCAAGAAAACACAACCTGCAACGTATCACACCCAAAAACAAACCACCACCCACATGGCAATGCTGCTCACAAGATTTGAAAGGTGTTTGTTTTTTTTCCATCAGGGTAAGACTTTCAGATCATAAGATGTCCAAAACATCCAACTACTTGGAGGATCATCCCCCCTTCAATATGGCGTGCAGCAACCCCCTTCCTGTGTAACAAACACCACGTCCTAAATGGGCTGATCCTCCAAGTTTTTCCAACTTTTTCTAGCACGAAAAAAAAAACTCTAAGCATCCCTGACACATATCCAGCATGGAAGAAGGCAGCCTCGATCCTGTCATTTTTTCGACAGCGGAAATTTCACCGCTTCACATCTTTGTTGGGATATATAAATCCGTTTAACAAAAAAAAAAACGTTCAAAAAGTCCCCAAAACAATTCTAACAGACCAACAAAATACTAGTAATACATCACTATGGCATAGGATGGGGGGCCCCCATCACCTCTGGTCCCGAGTGGTCTGTTTTTTCCATCATCCCGGCAGCTGCTTTCGTTCCTGAAGAGCCTAGGAAAAACTGTTGCAACGGGTTTCTCCACTTCTTTGTCTCATCATTGTATAGTTTTGGGCCGCCACAACACCCATCTATGCCTCTGCATGCATGCATGTAGTATATATATATATATATATATATATATATCATATATATTAACACATACATACCAGTACATCAC